>JXSR01S004025.1:131398-143994 GCA_000969725.1 Ophiothrix spiculata
GCTTTCAATTCAATTGTAAAAATTACCAATTCACCAAGCTCTTCCTAAAGGGATCAGGGGCCGTATTCATAAAGCACACTTAAGTGCAACTTTTTTTAAGAGTTTCCCTTAAATCTGCTGAATTTTAAGAAAAACTCTTAGAGTTACACTTAAATGAACAAATATTTAAGGGAAACCCTTACTTCTTTTGATTTTAAGAGCAACTTTTAAGGGGACCTTTGAGCACCCTTAAGATTTGCCCTTAAGTCACAAGGGTATTCTATAGCATATATTTCACAAGATATTCTTTTTCATACAAGAAAAAACATCCAGTGTGACAAAAGAGAGTCAGTTTAATCCTGGGAAATATTTTCAACATATTGTAGTTAGCATTTTTGCACTTAAAATTACATTTAAAAAGAACAAAAATGACACATTGCAATAAAGCTGAAATTGAGCTTTGAAGTTTAGGGAATCACTTAAGTGTAGGTTAAAAGTTGCACTTAAGTGTAAGGGAGTTTTATGAATATGGCCCCAGACTCTTCTATATCTATTTTTTTTTTCATTTGTGTCCCTTCCCCAACTTTTGTATCCCTTTTCTATAGTTTCTTTTAAATATAACTCTAGATGGAGGTCATATTCACTTATATTGGATTGAATTTGATCTGGTAAAATGCTGCCTGAAAGCAAAAGTGTCATTCAGCTGCCCACTGGAATTTATGGTAATCATAAACTCAAAAGATGGACAATAATTATCTTCAATTTCAACATTTCTTTGTTTTTGAAAAACAATCACAGTGATTAAGTTTGTATTGGAATGCTGTTCCTGTAACACCAAAAAAACAATTTCAGGTGTGGAAAAAAGTAAAATTTTAGAATCTGGAAGATGGGCAATCCTTTAAATACAGGCATGAGAATCTTCCTGTTTAAACAGGAATTCCTGTTTTTTTGTGACCAAATGTATGTGTTTTCCTGTTTTTTTAACCTGTTTTCCTGTTTTTTCCACAATTTTTCTGTTTTTTCATGGAATTTTATTCTAATGCCTGTTTTAATAACTTACTTGATCCGTGTCCTGGTGCAGGGGTAGGTCTCCTGCCAGCCACACTTCTCAAGCACTCATTTTCAATATCCTTCTCTCTTAACTGTTTCAGTGTTCCTTGTGGTGGGCAGTGATGCGTGGTGGATGTACGAGAAACTCGCCGTGTCGGCCCTACTTCACTAGGATGAAGTCTGCGCATTTGACTTACTTCTGACAGGACGACATGACCAGAGTTTGGATCTGAAAGAAATCAACATGTATAAACATAAGCACATGGACTATTATTTGGACTCTAAAAAGTTGGCTAAGTTGGGGACTTACAAATGTAAGATGTACTAAATGTATATTGTGTTGAAGTCAAGTAATTTTAGAGCGCAACCAGAACGCAGACCGGGGTCACTACGCACGTAAGCAGTGTTGGTCCATGCGTGGCAACAGTGTGGTGCAATTCCCTTGCTTAGCCACATTCTTAGTCAAATTACATATCCGTTACAGGAGTATGGGTATAATTTGAAAGTTAACTGTGGTGGCAACAATGATTTTTGAATAAAGCAAACATGTTTGAGTGCCCATCTCTCTTGAAGCTATTTTGAAGGCTATTAAATTTGGCCACACTGCACTCTTTAAATTTGACATTGAATATTTACCACATTTGCCAATCTGCTTTAGAGAATGCCAGTATCTTGACATCTTGGCATCAGAGAGAAGCATATGAGGGTTATTATCTTGCTCAAGGACACTGGATTTGAACTTCATTGTAAATATCAATACCTATTATAATTTAGGTCCTTTTGAACAAAACAGGATTAAGTAAGTTACATGTTGTCCTAGAGTAAGTGAAATCTAACCACTTAGATGACTATCAAAGTTTCAAGTAAATATCTAGTTTTGTTTTTGAAAATAACACAAGAATCTGTGATGTATTAATAAAGATTTATGCTAAAATTTCAATAACTTGATGGTTTGTCTGTTTTTAAACATTGGCATTTGTCCCAGCAGAAAAAGTATGGCTTACATGTACTCTGGGACTAACTAAAGTTATTCATGGACTAAACAGGTACAGCCAAGAATCTAATCTATCGAGGGAGAGACCAGAAAATAAAATTAAATATACAATGAGAGCCAACAAATAGCCCCCAAACCATGAAAACAGGTAAAAACAAACAAACAATCTTTACCAATTCTGAACCAATTAAGAGGGGTGTTCAATAAATTTGTAGCCTGAAGTAGAAGAAATTGAGCTACAGTTGTTATTAGTATATTATATATATCAATTTGATTGATGACTATCAAAATTTCAAGTAAATATCTAGTTTTGTTTTTGAAAATTTAAAACTTGCCAGCTAGGTTTCGTGAGAATCAATTTTTTTACCTTGAAAACTGGAGAATTAACAAAACTGAACTAACAGGCATTTATACCTTCATATCAACTCTTGAGAAAGAAAACTCCTTAGGAAAGTATGACAATAATTTAGGCTGCAGATTTCAGAATGTCAAGAAGAGTGCTTGGTATCATAATGGTTGTTTTTCATTGATTTTTAATGTTTACCGGTAATTTTGATTTCTAGAAATCTATATTAAACAGGCACGTTTTAAGTTTCTGTAAATAAAAACTAAAGCAGATATTTACTCGAAACTGTCCAGGTTATTCATCAATCAAGTTAATCTAACCTAAAAATTGCAAAGCTCATCTCCTTCTACCTCAGGTCACAAAATGATTGAACATGTCTTGTATATTGCGTGCTGCACCCAGGGGGCCACTCAGATATATTGATGTACACATGCGTGAACATAGGTGTACAAAATGCCCCCTAAACAGGTTTTAGCTTCCCTTGAAGAAATACCCAAAAAAAAAGGATTTATGTGCAATTTTACTGTAAATTTTACCCCTAAAAGTTGGGATTTTTTTCATCAGGTTTGGATAAACACCCCTTTATGTTGATATTTTGTGTTCTTGTTTAAAAAAAACACCCCTTTTTGTTGAAAATCAGCGTTTTTAGACCCCTAAACACGTGCAGTGCTTTCCGTGTTGGTCAGGAAAAAATTAACCCTTTTTCCGTGTTTTTTGTTCACGCATGTGTACACCAATATAGCTCAGTGGCCCCCTGGGGTGCTGCAGCCCCTGACACCTGTCTGGCTATCCCAGCTGCCTCCTACCTCACCCTGGGATTGTGACATTCTGAGATCAAATATGACTTACATTTCTTTGGTCCATTGACATCCTCATAGAATCTCTGAGTGCTATCCTTCATGAGACGCTGCTTTTGTTGCTCATATGATGGCTCGTCTACTATAAGGCGAGTTGGAACTTTCCAATTCATAAACATCTGAAACAACAGATATGCAAAGAAAAAAGTGAAAGCAAAAAAATGAAAGGAATTTAAACTAGACAAATTTTATAAAAATAGGCCCATATTTATGAAATCCTGCTAACTCTAGTTGGCAACTAAAAGTCCCTCTACTGTTAATTTGAAAGGTGAATAAAGAGCTACATGTAGTTGGCAACTTACAGTTAAAAGGGTTTGATGAATATTGGCCCAAATATATCACTTCGGCGGAACTCACAAATCGGATACGTATCCGAATTTAGATACTTCGTATCAAAATTCTTATACCCGTATTCGAATTTGGATTAAAAACAACCGAAACGGGATATCAGCTGAATTAATATTCAGCTTCGCTGCGCACCATACCGGTATGTATAAAAGTCAATAACATTATCATCATTTGTCATCTAATTTCTAAGAAAGTTTTGGCCAAATTATTTTGCCTTCTGTGTTAAGGAGCTATCAGGACATGTTTCGAAGCTGTTCCGCTGGAATTGCACAGATGGAAATGACATTACCACAGATACATTTATCATAAATACAAGAAAGATGTTCTACATGTACTTGCCAGCTTGTGCTATCGATTTGTTTCCTGCACCACAACAGGCATATCAGAATTTGGATACCCCTCCATATCCTAATTCTGATACGAGTATCACAATTTGGATGCAAAATGTACGTGGGGTGGGTATTCAAATTCAGATAAGTGTCCGAATTGTGTGTTCCGCCGAGCTGATATAGAGGGTTGGAGATAAAAGCTACCTCCATGAAGAGCAATTTAATAATATTATATTGTAATAAGTGGGTTTGGTGAATACTATCAAGGGGGCAGGGGATAGCACACCACGAAAAAAAAAAAAATTGCCCCCTGTTCACCCCCAAATAAAATCAAGAAAAGTATGACATTTCAATAATTAGTACAATGATAATCAAAATAGATCTAGCACAAATGTTCACCTAAATGTAATTTAAAGGGTGCATTAGACAAGTTCAGCATTAACCCCAAACTTTTCCCCAAACATTTTGATATTGTTGCGTCATAATTTAAGCATGCAAAGTTTCCTTGTCAAATTTAAACCCTATCGATATATCCAATGTAAATATGTTGCCTAATGTTGGAAGGTCAGGGTGTGCTCAGGTTGTTTAGAATGATAACCAAAATTATAAGCATGCTCAAGATCAAGAAGCACGCAACATTTTTTGACGCTTGTGACATCAAAAAAGAATGCCTGATAGGGTTAATTTATACTCTGACTCCAAACAAAATTTTCGCTACCAAACATTTTGTCATGACGTCAAACTATGGGCAGCCATAGGTGTCGTTGTTTTTAGACACCTTTCTTGATTTCACACGCTGGTTTTGGTTACATATTGATTTTAGGTTTAAGAGTAGACACTGGAATGGATTTTCCCATGTATTTTACACACTCTTATGGAAGGCAAGACGAATTTCTTGCGGGGCAACAAAATGATTAAAAAGGGGTTATTGAGAGAAATGTGTGCCAAAAAGCTTCTATGGGGGGGGGGATATTTTTTGTGGCAAAAGCCCACTCCCCTCCCCCCTGGTGCCGCCACTGATTTTAGACACTTTTTCATTGTAACAGACACCCTTATTTTTACCTTTTTGACACCTATGGCCGCCCATAGTTTGACATCACAACAAAATATTTGCTAGCAAAAATTTTGTTCAGCGGCCAAGTATGAATTGACCCATAGTTTAGAAAAGCATGTATACATGTAACACTAGGGCCTACATTATATATAACCTTATCGTTGAGCTATTTTACTGATTAATTTGTGTCTATGGTTATGCTGCAATACCATATTATGTTTTGCTAGTACTTTCCACATGTACTGAAAGCCCTACAATTTACATGTATATTAAAGTTATCTAAAATGTGTTCTTCTGTTTCGTGTGTACTGAAAAGAAATTCCATTGGTCTAGACAAGCAAGTAACATTATCACAATATTATCTGAAACTTATAACTAATCTAATTAAGAATGTTATCATTAAAAGTGAAACACCAATATACCATAACAAATAATGACCTGTCTGAAGTTTCTCACAACGTGTTCTGAATACAATCTCCGGGAGTCTCTCTCATAGCGTGCCTAGCAACTTAACTGGTTTCACTTTCCGCCCTGTTTTCAATGCTAAGACTACGACCTTACCGATGTTCCCGTTTTAGAAAACATAATAGCTCCAACACTGGCTTCTTCCTTTTACAAAACTCAGTTTTAGTTACAAATTTTGGTCACATTCCGTGATATAACCTCCAACTTCACATATCATTGAAAGTGGCTCTGCTAGCAAGCTGATGACAAATTATTGTACTGTCATAAACAGCCTGTCACCCCGTTGCTATACAACAACTTATGAAGTGTCATTGAAACTCTCACATGTTGAAAAGGTCAAACAATAGAAAGCAAGCAATGTGGTGACAGGGGTATTGATTGATGGACAATTGTAAACATAATCAATAACATAAATAGGATCATGTCACAGTGCTAATATGACTAGTCAAATATTTATGTTTGAAGAAATTCCACATGTCGGCCTTTGAAAATAGAGCACCTGTCTGCATAATGGAAGGCCCGGATGGAAAGTTGGCCTACGGCCCCACTAAGCAGACCCGTAGCCAGGATCTGTTCAAGGGGGTGCGGATTTGCAAAAGGTGGACCTTTTGAGGAAACATTTTCGTTTTGTTCGACCATGGAAAAAAGAGATGGTTCGACCCTAAACTCATTTTAGTGGTTGAGACAAAGTGACAAGCAAAAAAAGAAAAGGAAAAAAAAAAAAAAAGGTTTTTAGCACTTTTGCATGTATTTTCTGCAGTATTTGATTCAAAAAACGACCTACATTTACGTATTTTGGTGCTTTGGGTGTTCTTTTGGTGGAAATTTAGGGACTTTTTTGTACATTGTCAAATTGGGTGGGGTGCGCCCCCCCCCCCCCCCCCCCCCCCCCCCCCCCCACCACCCCTGGCTACGGGATTGCCACCAAGAGTAGGGCACATGTACGCTAAGCTGGCAAATTTTCTCAACTTGAATTCTGTGTTCTTTTCCGTGATAAAAATACATGTACAGTGTGTATCAAAATGATTAGTACTCAACTTTGTGATTTTTTTATACAAGATCTAGATATGTTAGCATTACTTCACTCACTGTTATAAAAAGACCAATTTAATAGCTTCCATATAAAAAAGAATTTTGGAAATTGATGCACGCAATCGGATTTTACACCACTTTTAAGAAATTATGTATTTTTACAAATTCGCCACGGGCAATAGATAGCTTGTGCCAAGGCGCGATATCCAATTATTGTATAAACATGTGATCAGTCGTGTGGAACAGCCATAGACATTTGAGGTAAAATTATTTCTTAAAAAGCATCAAAGCCATAATTAATCAGGAAACGGGCAGTATTACTATTAGTGTTGTGTATTGTATTTTTGCTAGGCAATTTTCAAAAAACAAAATTGAGTTCTGTCTAAGTGCATGGAATATTGACAATTTTCTATGTCAGAAAGTTATTGCTAGCTATTGTTAAATGACACATTAATACACTATCTGAAGCATGTAATTATAAGCATCACACAGGAGGATCACGAATAAATATCAATGAATCTTTTCATATATTAACCCTCGTCTACCCAGGCTATTTTTTGTAACACGTCTACCCAAGGGGGGGGGGGGGGGGGGGGGGGGGGGGGTGTTGCAACCCCCACCCTAATTTTTTGGAACGGAACCCCCTATGAACTTGCTGTTGCTATCAAATTAGATAGGTATGGTTCTCCCCTATCCAATGATACTAAGATCACAAAAATCGGCCAAGGCGTTACGTAATTATGACGACATAAACCTCGTTTGGATCGGAAAATCTGGATTTTGGCAAAAATGGCCATCAAAATCAAAATTTTGCTATAAAAGTTCTAAATGACCGATTTTCGTCGGGTTCAGTTTTGCTAATAAAGAAGGGAAATGATAATTCTAACATGCCCTGCAAGTTTCAGCTTCATAGCATGCATATATTTTTTCAAAATGGCGACTTAAAAATTTTCCGGGGCTTCACCAACCCCCCCCCCTACACCCCAACTTTGACGGCCTACCCTAACCCCACCTTAGGTGGTACCCCCCTAATTTTGTAAATTTGGTAATTTGTAAATAAAATTATATTTTAAGGCAGAAAATAGAAATAAAATCTGATGCAGATGAAGTTATAAATTCTATCTTCATTGTAATGGAAAGGCAACAAATAAAATCCGTGGCGAGTTTTCAAAACTGGTGCCTTTACATAATCCTCCCGTACTTGGAAACTAAATGACAAAATGCTCTCATTCTTTTTGCAGATGAAAGACAAAGAAATGTACTATCAATTAACATAATTCTGAATTTCAAAAAGGAAGTGGAAGTATTTTTAAAGATTTATTTATTCTGAGTACTAATCATTTTGATACACCCTATATGTGCATTGGCTCGTCAATTGGCTGTAAGGGAGATAGGGGAGAGAAAGTAAACAAGAGGAAAGCGTAGAAAAAAGAGAATGGAACTTGAAAGAACGGCAAAGAGAACAATTAAAAAGAGAAAAAAGGAGGGAAGGAAGAAGGGGATAAAAAAGGAACGAAAAAATGAAGTGAAAGAGAGAGTTTGATACATAGAATTTAAAAATAGCCATCTGTGTGTTTCAAAACTTTCTGTCAGTTTATAAGTGACGGGTTCAGTACATAGAAGAAACTCGTCGCTGAAGCTGCTCCCGGAGGACCAGCAACTTTGGTTTTGGTAGGGGTGTGGGGCCCCTATATCTGAAACCCTAGTGACTAGTCTAGGGAACGGGAGATTGACTCTGAAAGGGGGGTCTAGAGAACTGAAGGGACCAAAAAATGACCCTTCAGAACTAGTTTATTGGCAAAATTTGGGCTCTCGAAATTTTGCTTGAAATGGGGGTCTTGGGAACTAAATTTCAAAAAATGAGGCTAGGGAACTAAGGCTTGCAAACTAAAGGTCAGGGCCATACGAAGGCATGTAATCCAAGGGGGGCAATCACATTTACCGTCCCGAAATTCATGTTTCGTCCCGATGTACCGTCAATTTGTTTGTAATGCGCGTGTAGGCGCGCGAAAAGTTTGCTATTTTCAGCCATAAATCGCGGGACTAGCGGGACAGTAATATCGGGACAGTAAAAGTAGTAAAATATCGTCCCGATATTTTGACATTTGTCCCGCCGGCGTCCCGATTTTTCGAGCCGGGGGGAAAAAAATGAACATTTCTATTCTGCTAAAGGTTGTGCTTGAAATGGGGGTCTAGGGAGCGGCCATAGATTTAAATCTATGGGAGCGGCAGACAAGGCGTGAAAAGTGGGTCTTGAGGGGCCGCACACTACCCGTATACTTTCTAGGTCTGAGTGCCCCCCGGAAAGCTGCTGTAAAAAATTAAATTCTTCCATGCAACACGAGTATGACGAGACTAAATTTGTTTAAAAGTAAAAACATGAATAGAAATGTTATTCTTGCCTCTGCTTTTGACCCGGTGTGATTGAAGAGTGACCAGCGTCCCAATCAAAATAATATAGATTAGATCCACGGTCCTGCTTTGCAAAATTTTGCCCGTGCCATAGTACAGCACCCCCGGTGAGATTACACTGACCATGCTGACTGGTTATAGTGACGACACATGCCCCCCCCCCCCCCGGCCCCGGAGTACTCAAAGAAAAAATAAATAAAAGTTGGTAAATATTTTCTCCAATCAAATGGTAGATGCTCCAATATTCCACAGTCAGGGAAAACTACAGGTAGGTTATATTACGCGTACGTTGAACATGTTCTATATTTTCATTAAACGTGTATAAGTACCGGTGAGAGACTAGGCCGCTTAAACACCACCTACTTCGAAAGAGCCACCCAGGCTTTGATCAGTTGATGAGAATGATGAGAGCATAGAAATGAGAGATAGGCCTACCATCGACTTAGGATTATTATAGATCTAGTATAATAGATGTTCATGTTAAAAGATATTTTGTTTTGCTTACCTCGGACGGATGAGGATTATTTCTCCTTGTAACAGAACAAGGTCTTGGTTCCGATGGACTCACTTTCTTGGGATAAAAATCCACTTCATAGAGACTTGAAAACCTCTCACGAGCCATCTCGGCAAGACAATCGATTTCTTCTTCAGCTGATTTTCTGTCACGGAAGACAGATCCGCTGCTTTCGTGCTGTTCCCGGATTTCTTTGGCAACTCTGTTGACTTCCAGTAAATCTCTGTCGACATGGCACACGTTGTTGTTGGCATTATTGGCTGGTTTTGAAGTTGCCATTGCCCCGGCCATTGCACTTATTTGTCAAAACCGACCTTACGGCTCCCCTTACCAAGGGTTTGGTTAAATTTGGTGTACTTGTGTCGAAAATATATCCTGTGTATCTGCTGCAAACTATTGTGAACTCGAGAAAAAATTACCACAAACTACCGTAATTGAAACTTTGTGAAACTTTTGATGACAAAACTTTTTGGTGACAATGGAGATATGAATATTCATCATCACGCACAGCGCCCGCTTGGTTTTGATCCGACTCTGTCCTATGTGATGTGTCACACGCTTGTCAGTATATTTTTATGCATTGTTGAATACTCGTAGTGCGTAGTATACGAGTGTACCAGAGATGTTCGTGTATTTTCAAGGGTGGGCGATATCTTTTTTCTTGATGAAATGCGATGTACGAAACTCGACCGGTCAAATTAGGCATCGAATTCTAAAATGTTCATTACGGTAATAACTGAAATCGTTTAGTTAAATAACCATAATTAAAGTAAACTGAATTTTGGAGTTTACATGGTGAATCCGCATGCTGAATGAAACTCACTTGAACAAAATGATAATCAAACAAACAAATAAACAAATAAATCAGACTGATTTAATCAGTAGGCCTATAATAGGCCTATTAATTTCGATTGCTAATTTTGCACGGCTTTAAACACTAGCGGTCTAAAATATTGCTACAAAAACACTAAATGATCCTTCAACGCCCAGCCAGTTTACAAAAATAGGGCTGTGATGAATATGGAGTGTTTTGTGACGGTACATGACAGATTGAAAACCTCTTAAAACCTTTTAAAATGTCATATACCGCCAGGGACCATTCAATTTTTACCACAGCCCTATTTTTGTAAACTGGGGGGCGTTGAAGGATCATTTTGCGCTTGCTTCCATGCATTCTCTTGGCGAAGTCAAGCGTGACCAGGACATTTAATCGCCTGCTTGTCACTCTATTACATATAAACATTCCATATGACCACTCAACTTGAGCGGTGAAGTGAGTCAAATCAAAATTGACCTAAAAATCACGTTTTTCGACCCATTTGTGTTGTTGCCCCAATAATGCCCCCTACGTGAGGGGGTTGATCCCATTTGGAGCTCAATTTTACACTTAACTAGATTACCTATCAGATCTGACCAAAAGCAACATAAGTTTCCCGATAACGCCTTGTGAGATATGGCTGATAAGTGTTTGTACGGAAATACTTTAGACCGCGAGTGTAATGCTTCAAGCTCACCATTGCATTCTTAAATATCCAGCTTATACATTTAAACTCTGCAATGGAATTCGGAAAAAATAAAACATTAACTTATTTCTCGACTGTAGTTCATGCAGATAATTAACTAAATGTTTGCTCTCTAGAATTATTTGTATCTTTGCTGTGTTTACTTGTTTTGCTTGTTATTTGTTTGCGTGATGAAAACGGTATCCAATTTTTCAAAATTTACTTTTCAACATGTTCAATATCTTTTGAAAGATGACCATTTAAAGATGTCTATATCTCTCTAAATGTAAAACGAGTGGAAAGAGTGAAAATTCACTCGAAAAAGAGTGAAGGGAGTTAAACGCAGGACAATCCGTTTTCGAGTGGAAAAGTTTCACTCTAAAATGAGTGTGAAAGTTAAATTTTCACTCCCAAAAGAGTGGAAGATTGTTATCAAAAATTCCTTTCACTCCTTTTAGAGTGTTTTTCCACTCAAAAAACGTATTGTCCTGCGTTTAACTCCTACAAAGAGTGGAAATTCACTCCTTTACATTTAGAGAGTAAGTTTCAAATTTCAGTTGAATCGGTCAAACCGTTTTGATTTATGGACAGTTTTGTATTTCAGAGCGACCATACATTACTGTGTGATATACCCTGTATGTGAAATTAATTATGGTTACCATAATTAGACCTATTATGTCCCAAACGGAACATAACTCAGGCGTGAAATTTCACATGCAATATGAGAAAATTATGAGCTAAATTTTGGTTCCAAAATCTCAAAAAGTTTGAAAAAAAGTTGCAGCAATAATTGGACCGTACTCCTTTATAAAAACGTCGTGCCGTTTTTAATATTCGGTGAGTCTTTATACTGTTTCTGGTTTTACCTGTATGCTTTAGGCCTATTAATAGTATTATATACACACTGACCACACGGTCAGTGTACACGGTTGCTCAACGGTTGGAATAAAAATATTTTTACCACTTGTTTATGTAAAGGTCGATTTCATGAGGAAATTATCTGGAAAATTATGTTGCTTTTGGTAAGATGATTTGATACCCCGCGGTAGATAATCTAGTTGAGTGTGAAAATTATGGAGCTCCGAATGTTAGGGCATCAAGCTATTGTAAATACTTGAACACTTTCACACTCAATAAGTTATAAGGGTTAAGTTTTGCACCGAATGCTTGTTGAGGGTTCGGCTTCACACATATATTACGGGGTGAAAACTTGTGAAAACTCATTTATAAATTAAGTCAAAACAAATAAACAAAATCATATAACTTGCTCTAAAAAGACAATTTTCAGCCAAATTCATTTCTTTGGGTTCTTTCAGCAGTGTTTGTACTTTCCTAAAGTTTGAGATTCCAAATGTACATCTGTTGATTTCAAAGTGAATATCATTTTTTTACGAACGATAAATATATACCATGTATATACTTAACAGCATAATTTCTTCACTATTATGTTGTTAGTAACAAATAAGTTTAAATTTTAAGAATTTAGTAATTTATTTCTAGAAACACTATCACTGAATATCTCATTCTCCGGAGCATGAGAAATTCAATTTGATTGAGCACAAATAATTTTCTGTTTTACTCTGAGATGATTATAGCTATAATCATCTCAGCTTTCACTATAAATGTTCAAGCTCAACAAGATTATGGTTATGGATTCTGACTTCCATTTGCAGGACCCAATTTGGTGGAATAAAAAGTTTCGCTACTTCTACCA
>JXSR01S004027.1:38298-48483 GCA_000969725.1 Ophiothrix spiculata
TATAAAGAAAACAAAATAACATTTCTCCAGGAACAAAGGATATATATAAATTTGTTAATTATTTTTCCTGTAGTTTGCCAAATTTCATAACTGTCGAATGCAAAATTTCCAAGAATTGTCGCGAAAATGTGTAGATGGAAATTGATGATATCACTATTAGCGTTATGGGTTTGAACTGATACGTTGCAACAGGTTAGATTAAGGCTACAGTCCCTAAATCGCCTCACTCGTCTGAACGTCATTTTTACTGCAAGTTTTTACCTACTTACACATATCAGAATATTACAATTTTTGGCGTACATATGGAATAGAGACTCTAATTTATACATAAAACTTTACTAGTGATCTCACGTTCATTATCAAGGTCGAAATGACGTCAATAGACTACTTCGAAAAATTGACGCCTTTTTCGCCGAAACCTCATAATTTCATGATGTTCGAAAATTTAGAATGTTTTCAAATTTTGACAGATTGTGGGCTTGATACTTCTTATTGAATTACAAATAATATTTTATTAATATGTTGTGTTGATTTTGAATGATAATGTAACAAATCCACGTTGTTTTGCCCGAAAACCGGACGTGAATTACGACGCTGAGTTCGCCCTGTTTGAGCTGTAAATTTCCTGTTTTTAGTATCTGCATTATCTACATTTTGTCTGATATACGCATTCGCATAATTTCCTTACAAATTGAGCATTCAAATGAGGCAAAAATTGTAATTTTTATGTAAACACAAGAAAAATATGGCATTCTAACGTTTATGTTTTAGATTTTAGTTCACGATCTCAACGCTGCCTTGATAGCTCAGCGGTAGATCCCTCGCTTCGTAATGCATGACCAACCCCTGCCATAATCCATGGTTCGACTCCCCGAAAATGCAGTGGAAACTATTTATCTTTTCATGATTAAAAAATAGTTAGGTTTCATATTTTCCTGATCAGATTTAGGTCATTTACCCTTAAAGGCGTTTGTAACAATTACTATAGTGACAAAATATTTGTTTTTCATCTGGCGGTGTTTTTTTTTAAATAAAAATACGACAGTTTAGCACTTACTTGTCTTGTCTATTTTAGCTGTTAAAACAATTCTTTCTTTCTAAAGGAATAAAAGGGAAATAAATCAAAATAAAATGAAACAAAATTTGGACAAAGTGATTTAAGTTAAGGAAAAAAAACATCGGACAGTTTGTAAAAACTGATATTAAAATAATATTCAGAGAGTAAATATGCTTCTATAAATTATATGTAGTTTGGATGCTTATCTTGAGCATCAAAGTAGAAAAATTGCTTGTGAAAGTGCTGGATATAGTAGTGTAGTTCAAATGTTTTAAAAATGCAAAACAAAGCATTTTGTAAAATATTTTGTTAATCCATTACTGAATCTATTTACTGGAATCACATGAAGGCGCTATATCATGAAAATGCACAAATAGCAACAAACGCATGTAAGTTTTGCGATAACTAGTAATCGCATAAAAAGCACTTTTGTCAATTAAAATTTTGTAAAATTTTTGTAAACCAAAACCTTTGTCTTTTGTCTTTTAATGAGATGATTTACGAAGCATCTGAACAAATATAGTGTCTTGTTTTCACTGCACTATTTGAAAATGCAAATAGTCAAATCATTTCAACTTTATCACCTTTATTGGCTTATTATAAATGCTGTTATCATTCAAAAACAATTCTTTTTTTTTGTTCATGCTAGTAGAAGCAAAAGCAAAGAGCCTTAGCTACTTTGCTTTCGTAGAAGACAATAGACTATCACCTTGTTTGATTGATAGGTCTCTTTACGTACGGTAAGATTAATTTGATATTTCTTTTGTCAATTACAATTTTGTAAAATTTTGTAAACCAAAACCTTTGTCTTTTAATGAGATGATTTAGGAAGCAACTGAACAAATATAGTGTCTTGTTTTCACTGCTCTATTTGAAAATGCAAATAGTCAAATCATTTAAACTTTATCACCTTTAACTCACTAAAATGGAAAGGTTTACTTTATCATAAATGCTGTTATCATTCAAAGCTATTCGAAAAACGTCTCATCTTGTTTGATAGGTAATTAATATGGTCTGGTAATAGTCTACATTTCCCCATAAATTAATATGCGGGATAATTCTCAACAGCATCAAATCATTACAGAACTACGAGGAAGCGATAGATACCGCACTCTAATGTGGCATATGGATCGGATAATAGGCTATGATTTAGCGACCTTATCAACTTCCGCAATAATTTTGATTTAAGTGTCATCCTGTCAATTTTATTAAGTAATATCAGTAGGGCTTCTTTACCTATGCCAGATAAACATAACATCGGTCATAACAAGTTTACGATCACAAATATTATCTTTAAAGATGGCTTAATTATTGCTAGATATAAGTTCAAATGGATATATACTTTAAGAGCATATGTTGTTTTGATTTTTATCATTTGCAGATTTGAAGATCGTGCGGAGTAATTTGGTGCTTGATTTTTCTGAGCTCTTCTGAAGCGCTGCGTCTGAGAGTGAATAGATTGAGAACAGGACAAAGTACTATCTAAAAACAGTACAATGTACAGACATATATTTGTCTCAACTTTGCTGATCTTACTGATTGCCATTTTGGCGTCAGAGGCAGTGAACTATTGGCAAGTACGGAGTAACTCAAACTCAAATACAGGAGTTAATACGGTGAAACAAAGAAACAGTAACAAAGCTTTGCCGATGAGGCATTTTTGGGCGCGAGGTGGCAGAGGAAGAGGGATGGGTGGCAATCCTTCCGGACTTGATAAAGATGATGAAGATTATATCAATCCATTTGTAAGAAGACAGCTGGAATCACCAAATGCCGACCAAGACTTTGGTTTAAAATACAGGTAAGACGGGAATCTTCATAGTGTCATTATCCATATAGACGTTTAGAGTCCGGTTTAAGGTGGCTTAGCACAAATATAATTCTTATATTTATTTTTCTTATTTTTTGAGGGGGGGGGGGGGACTTAGTTTTTGAGAAATATCCATTAAAAAAACCCACTATGTTTTACCATTGACTTCTATGGTAAAATCAAAATAAATAGACAAAAACACTTAAAATTAATCTCTTTTTCACATATGTTTTGGTCCTTATATAGTTCTTTTAAAAAACCGTAACAAAAATATGGTGACTTACTTTTTGAGATATTAAGCAAACATAAACAAAAAAATGGATATTTAGCAATGACTAATACTGTACTAATCTTTATCAATGACATGTAGCAATGACTAAGTACTGTGCGCTTTGAGTCCTGCGCCGTCACAATTAACGCGCAAGGTCTTATGCGTGAAAATAAAAATGACGCACGTGTAAGATCGCGTTTTATTTAAGCGCAAAATACAGTACGCCAAAAACCCGGGATAAATACCGTAATAGAGACACCCCGGAAGACACCCCATAATCCACCTCCCCTAATACACACCACCCTTGACACTCTTTCTTTAAATTGCTATAAAAATGTCGTATTTAAATTTTGCATGAGAAAATATGAACAGGTGAATAAATTCTCTACGGACAATATTTTAAAATTTTCGTTACACTTAAACATGTAACGGTTTCACCTTGTTAAGTGTCCCAGTATATGGGACGCGACCACAAAGTAAAAACGCAGTACATGTTTTACATTCAAACTACTTTCTGCTACCTTGGATGATTTATATAGAATAGACGAGTATACTGAGTAGATCAATGAAAGCACGACAATAATAATATAGAGACTGTAGAATGGCACCTTTATCGTTCGGTACCCTATTTAGAGACCTCACTTGTGGGGACTCATTTCAAAGGTTCTTTAAAAGATTGGGTTTTAGCTTGTGGAGACCATCATTTTGTCCCCGTAAGGTATATACTCACAATAACCAGCTGAGTAATGTAGACGTGATGGAATTTAACTGGATTTAGCTATAACTGGATTTAGCTATGCGTGTTGATCCGTCGCTCACTCCACCCGTAGTGAAATCGGCAGCTCCCCACTGTTAAGAAAGACCTGAGAGTCAGCATTGTTCTTTTAAAAGTTTTTTTTTTTGAATTAGCGAATACTGAATTCAATGATCATATATATATACAATTTACATCTTGGGTACTTTGTGCCCAATATTGGACAGATTCCCTGTAGATTATCCAGTAAAACATGGTAAGGATAAGAAATAGCACTCTACAAAACTGATGTCCTTTTTCAAGGCATTAATAGTTTGTTTGTTGAATAATTTTGACTGGTTAATTTTCTTATTCGTTTTAGATTTATACTCTTTTTGTTGTTCCAACCATTTTATTGTCTTGTACAACGATCATTATAAAATTCTTCAAAATGTATATTGCAACAAAGAATTAACCAAAATCACATTTCTTACTGATTTTATGTCTCGCGTTTTACATTTTTTTAAGTCGATCAATCTTAACCGATTTTCTCGTGATTTTAAAAGTATAAAATGAAAGTGTGTATTATAAGTATCACGATAAACTATGGTTTATTCCTACATGTATAAACTAATTACACACGTTCGTAAGAATTCTTACTAATTACAAATGCAAGTCTTGCTGTATGTGTCTTTTCCATAAGGCCAAAAAAAATTGTTTGTTTGCCCTTAATGACCAAAAATTTGGAGGGTCGGTAGGTCGATCCTTTTATTTTTTATTTTTTTTTACTCTTCACATATACTTTAAGAATGATGTCATTCCATGGATTTTATCGCAAATGCCAAGCAATGGAGGGCTTAATCAAATATTGTGGGTCATTATTTAGAGAAAATATGCATTTTATACTACTAAATGCGACTTTATACTGCTAACTTTTATGTTTTCCACTGAAAATATTGAGTTTTCATATTTTACATGTTAAAAAAAAACAACTAAAATCGCGACCCTAATTTTTGGCATTTTTTGGGTCGGTCGCGGAGTGCAAACAAACATATTTTTTTTTAGGCCCAATAGGGTGAAAAATTATACAAACTTTTAGTGTAGCATTCCATAAAATATCTTATGTAGACGTACCTGGATAAAATAACGAGACCAGTCAGAGTCTATCACTCTCATGGACATCTCTGGTGACCAGCTTTATTAATTCCAAATTTCGCTATGGCTTTCATCATTTCTGTTTTTATACATATTTCACTAGTCTTAAATATAGGGTGATTCAGATACATGGACTAACTAGCTAAGGAATTGTCTATGCTGCCAAAATGCAAGTATCCTAACCAGGGGCCGATTTCACTAACATTTACGATGCATCGTAGCTACGAAGGGTTTAGCTCGATCGTAACTACAACTAGATATCACAAAGACATGAAAACCCTTCATAAGTGTTCACCGCATCGTAAGGTATATGGATTATGCATTAGAAATATCTAACCCTTTGTAAACATTGCGTGGGATCAAGAAGTGGTTGTAGCTAACGATGGGTTTTGATCTTACGATGGGCAAGCAGGTTAACGATGCATTTTAACGTTAGTGAAATCGACCCCAGGACACAACTGGGTGTCAACTATCTTTAAAGGCAACATATTGGCAAAAAGTTTTCCCCATGAAATTGGGGTAAATATTTTTGGATTTTCAAACCGTTCTATGCAGTGTTCCAAATAAAATTATTCATTAAATGTGCATTGCGAGAGAGAGGCCGAGTTTGGGGAAAAAACCGCTGCTGGACAGCTATATCCTATCTTGAAATTAGGGTGCAATCTCGCCAGAATAAAAATGTAAATATACTGATATACTGTGTTTTATTCATTTAATCATATTTTGTAAATAGGTAGTACATACTTAACTGAACCACCCTATATGTGTTACACCTTGCTAAGATAAAAAAAAAAGATAATATTAATCATTAATATATATACAATAGCTAAAAACTATACTTTAAGGCATACACAAAATTGGTTTTCAACAAAATTAGGCCTACGAAGAGATGTGACATACGGACTAATGGATTCTGGAAATTTGGTTAATATTAATGCATCCGCTATTAGATTGATCAAGGTCATTAGTGTGTATGACAGTGTGTCTGCTAGCGGCATAAAATGAAAAGATCATGTGTGATGATATGATAAAACATGATATCACATCCAATAAGACCCAAAAAGAGTTGTTTGGTTGCCCTCGACCGCCCGCCCCTATTTTTGGAAACTGGAAAAAAAAAATTACTGTACAAAAGTATACCGCGTCTAATTTTCAGTTTTCCAAAAAGTTTTTTTTTTCTTTGAGAATTTTGATTTTTTTTAAATATCTTTTAGTTGTTGTTTTCATTTTGTTTCCATTTTAATACTGTTTTCAAACTTGTATACTAAAGTAAAGAGATTGTCTACAATGGACTTATTTGCATCTTTATAGAGGCAATAAATTTGGTGTAACTTTGACTTACATTTGAAAAAAAAAAATCTTGAAAAAAAATGCAGTTCAGTATGCATTGAATTTTGCGTTCGCAAAAAATGTGCAAACAATTTTTTGATTTTTTATGAAAAAAATCGTCATCCAGCACTCGTAAGCAACTGCATCTCTGAAAGAGAAACGGCTTATAGGGAGCTCAAAGGGACTAGAAGATTTTAAAGGGTCCTTAATGGGACAATTTGAAAGGATTCTTAGAACGATGAGAGGAATCTTGACCAGGTACATCGCAATACCAATTTTTGAATCAAATGCGATAACATACCAAGAACAATTATTGGAACACACCAAGAACAACTCATCATGGACTAAAAAAATTACATAACGAGGAAAATGGGAATTTAAAAAACATGTGATATACACACACCTTTACTTAAAACAGTTCTAATTATAAACTCGGTCTAATCTTTTAACCTAGTTTGTGTAAAATCCATAGTACATAACATGTCGTTTGTCATAACAGGTCATATAGGTACCAATACCGGTGTAGCAGGAATGTAAGTCCCCCGTTCTTATTGTCCGGGTTGTACAGTAAAGTATAGACTAACAACTCTCACACAACATTAGTTTCACGCTTTACTCCGTTATGGTCTATGGAAGGCGGACTACCATTTCACTGGGACTAAGATTCCCTTCACACCGGTATGCTGATATTCTACAATGGCATTAATATTGTGAAGAAATTTTTACCAATAGTTTTACCAATTAAGGTTACCGTATTTTAAATCATTTAAAAAAATTGACAAAATAGGGTCATATGCTTTTCACCATACCATCTTACATTTTTACAAATTTGGTAGAATATATAGAAGCAAATCTAAAAGTGGCAAACTCTGAAAAGCAGAACATTTGACCAGGTGCAAAAGCGATGTGTCAGAAAAGTTTATGATATTGAGACCCTTGAATGAAGTCATGTTACATTTATATTGAAAATGAAACATTATGGGAAAAAATAAAGTAATTGGTTAATGTTAATATATATAGTAAATATTTGAACCTATAAAAAACAGAAACGTATCTTTTTTCAATGCTACTTCCAAACAATTGTATTGTTTTTATTAAAATAAAATATGATGACAATATCTATTACAAAGCTTATAAAGCTGCACATTGTATAAAATAAAACCGATACTTTTGGGGACAAAGAATAAATAATATTCCTTTAATATTAGATTCAAATTATATTCTGATGAAGGAAATAGCCGGCTGTCGAAAGTCAACAACGCATAAAAATACATGCTGACAAAATTAACAGAACAAACACTGATTCTGTTTTTTTTTCTGTTTCGTGTTTTACAATTTTAGATTCAGAAAGAGACCAGACTGGAGCTGGGAGGACTTAATCTAATTTTCTAGCCTTTAATCTCTAGTACCTACAATAACCTTTTTCAAGGTAGGTTCTATAGGAACTGAAATTAGTTTGATTGAAAAAAGTTTGCTTACAATTGATATAACGATTTCATTTATCAGAAGTAGTATGTAAACAACATCAAAAGACACCACTATCATGACTATTTATAATTTATTTATTGAATCATCTTTAAAGACAGTACCCTGTTCAATAGAGTTGATTCATCCCATTTGAATATAAGCAATGTAAAAGTGCGAAGCAACACAATTCAATTCAAAATTTCCATATATCTTTTGTAATAGGTTTCTATTTTAATGACATCAAAACCGCTATTATTAAATTGTCAGATTCTATTGTCACCAATTTGAATAAATCTGCAAAATCGCAGATATATCTTCCTGCGAAATTATTGACTTTTACATTAATTAATTAAGCGATGCACTGTTTTGTCATTACCCGATGTAACATTGTATATATACTTAACGTAAGTTCAAATACTTAAATATATAATTGTTATATGAAACTCAATATCGTGTATGGAAAATATTCTGATTTAAGAAAGAAGCGTTTCTTTCAGCTTCAATTAAATACATATCCTAAGGCCTAATAGTTATTCTTAAACCCATTCTTTAAAGTTTGGGTGTCTCTTAAATGTCAAACATCTTGACTGTCATTAGCAAACACTGATCTAATTCATTTCCGTATAAAGAATCTAAGGCTGATAACTTCCAGCTTACACAAGGAATTCATCTTTCAACTTCCCTATACTTCAATTCCCTTCAACAAGATAGTAGCTTTGGGTTCGATGCGATCTGATCACTGCATTGCGCGCAAGTTTTTGCAATTGTTGCAATGCTTTCGTAATGTTTACACGTGTGTGAAATAGACCCTGAATCCCGGAGGAGGGGACACTCAAATTCGAAAGTGCAGGCATGTGCAGACCTCAGCGGCAACTGAAGGGGCATTCATTGTTGGATTTTGGTTAAAAAAATGGAGTGTGAAAATGGACGATTGCTATACAATTTGCCCTATAATCTATGGTTTCAATCAGAAATCCAGGTACTGAAATAAAGATATATGTTTTTCAGTTAGTGTTTAGGTTTCTTCTTAGGCAACAGGTTCCACACAAATTTTACTGTCTCGCAGAGGTCAATCAAACCATATATTTCTCAGATTATAGGAATTTCTATCAATGAAATCATCAGTAACTATAAATCCGATGATTCTGTGCTTTGGAGACAGTTAGTGTCAAGCATGAATTAAAAGACTACACATATTAATGCATTAGTAGAAGAAAACAGACATAAGTCCGTAATATATGTCATTAAAATGAGTCTGAATATTGAAACGCATAATAATCTTTGAAATGTAACTACTAAGCATTCTAAATGTTCTAATTTATTGCAAAAAGTGAGTGCAAAAAGTGCGATTAAAAGCCTTCAACTGAAAAAACAACAACTTCAGTAGCGCCTACATGCACTTAGACATCCACTTACTGAGAAAAAAACTAACAACGAACTCATACATTTGTTTCATTCTTATGACACATGTATACAAGAAAACAATGGCAACAATTTCAGTAATGGGATTGTAGCCAGACCCTTCAGCCACGGAGGTCTACACGGAAATATATCGAGATTCCAGTACTTAATGACACTAGATTATTTGAGCTTTCCGCAAGTCGTTTTAATTTCATGGAAAATGTGTTTAATGTCCCTCAAAGCAAACCGATCAAATTTATACAGATTGATATTGACATTGTTGTGTCATATTGCAAACATAACCAAAGTTGTATGAAGAAAGTTATAATTATATAAACATTTTGACGACAAATCTGGCAAAAAATCAGCTTGTCTCCGCTGAGGGTTGTCTGTCATTTTGAGATATTTAGGTTATTTGTCTATCTTTTTGTTTGGTTATTTCAGTCATTACGGGCAATCAAGTTCAACAATCTTTAGTAACCATCATTGATCATGGTAGTCGTAATTATTGACAGTATTGCAAACGTGTTTGACTAGAACTTCTTTATAACGACAGTAAATGTCAAACTTGGATAACACATATAAAAAAATAAACATAGAATAAAGCTTTAGCATGTTTAGGTTGATGTAACTCTAAAGCATGATATTTACTCATCTGTAGGGAGTAGAACTTGTTTGGTAAAACACTATATTTATTTATTCAACCATCTTTCAAAGTGGTAACCTATTCAACAGATTTGATTCGACCCTACTCAAGTTGAATATATCCGCCCGCAATATAATGATTTAAAACAACAAGTTATATAAGCCAACATTTCTATTTTTCAATAACCAATGATAACTAATTATCTTAAATGATAAAATCGTACCTCTACTTAAGTTTATATACTCAAATATATTTGTTAAATAAGCTTCATATCCTACATTCTAAACACTATTCGGTGCTGGAAACATTTCTTTTA
>JXSR01S004028.1:51193-62403 GCA_000969725.1 Ophiothrix spiculata
TAGTTGAAACCTAGTTCAATCCAGTTGAACATAGTTAAGCACAGTTCAACACAGTTGAGATTTCCAACTGGTTTCAACTGGAATTTTGACCTGGGCAAAATGACATTTTGTGCAAGGGAGTTCCTCTGCATTTGGCAATGTGATGTGCACCTTTAAAGCCTTTCTGTTTGCTGTTGAATCATGTTTCCTTGAGCCTTTCATCTAAACTGACCTCTGTTTGCTTTGTAATCAAAATGGTATTTTGTGCAAGTGGGGAATCCTTTGCATTTGGCAATGTGATGTGCACATTTCCTTGGCTCTACTAATGCCTGTTGTTCCATTGTCATAATCTTGTTAATGAACACGACAGCGTGTTTTGTGTCATTTTCCGCAAACACATGAAATGACCTTTTTCTATCGTTTCTTTCCTTAATATGTGTTAATACATATTAAAGACTTCCTGTTTGCTGTTGTATCATGTTTCCTTGAGCCTTTCATCTAAACTGCCCTCTGTTTACTTTGTAATCAAAATGGCATTTTGTGCAAGTTTGGGTTCCTTTGCATTTGCCAATGTGATGTACACCTTTAAAGCCTTTCTGTTTGCTGTTGTATCATGTTTCCCATGGCCTTCCATCTCTGGTAAATCAACGGATTTCTTATTGGCCTTAATCGTTATCCTCAAGTTGTTGTCGGAAAATATGGTGTACATCTGTTTCTTGATGTGCTTTACCTATCTCGGCATTTTGTTGCTGATATCATAAGGCCATCATCTCTATATAAACCTACATCTATCTATACCAAGGTGCTCAAGTTAGGATAATATATACAAACTCGTCGCTCACAAGTTTCTGCGCCATCAAAGCTGCCCATGGTTACATCAAATTTAATATATATTAGTACGTTTGGACCATGGTGTCCCATTGTTATATAACATTGACTTATTTGCATGGAGTATAACGTATTTCTCATTGTCAGTAATTTTGTCAAATTTATATACAAATATCAGTGCTTTATTTAACAGATCTTCTGAGATAGAGAGGTAAAAGTTATCATTTGCACACTCAATTTGTGACCATTTTGACCAAATTTCAGCTCTCTGTGGCCTGATTTTGGTGAGATTTTTTACCAATTTTCAGCTCTTCAGACCTTCATTTTTTGGGAAAAAATCAGTTCCTTAAAACCTACTTTTGAAAACCTGAGCAGCACGTACCTACCAAAAAATAAAGTAAGTAGCCGCCCGTGCCCCCTTAATAATTGTGACCCGTCATATCAAAAGGTACCTTAAGAGCGGCATAGTAAATTACGGGATACAGGCCATTGAAGCTGAGCATAGTCAAAAATCACGTCAAATTTCTAATTTCATCAGAAACGTAACTTTGAAGTGTTTTCTATCATTATATAACCAGGTTCCAACATCCAAAACATAAGACAAGTTTTAAAAACCGAGATAAAATCCTCTCTTCATTCAAGTTTTACTAAGTACAAAAACTCAATTTTCTCAGAACTATAGTTTTCCGAATCAGTCCGATGCCTTTTACCAATTTGGATATAACTTTGCAACCGAACATCCAATAAACAAAAAGCAAGGTGCCATTTTAAAGCTTAAAATCTCAGCTTTCAGATACGACCAAAAAATCAATTTTGATTTTGGGACCTTTAAGGTACCTTTCGATATGACGGGTCACAATTATTATACATGCATTTACGTCAAAAATTCCCTCTTTGGTCCTCCTAGGTCAGCCTCTTCACCCGAAAAAACATGATGCTTGGTTCCTTAATTTCATATTTGTCTGCTATTGTAGGCAAAACGTTGACTGAGCAACGCCTTCCCCTCCCACTATTATCTTTTGTTTAGTGGGCCAGA
Source organism: Ophiothrix spiculata (assembly GCA_000969725.1). Classification (NCBI taxonomy): domain Eukaryota; kingdom Metazoa; phylum Echinodermata; class Ophiuroidea; order Amphilepidida; family Ophiotrichidae; genus Ophiothrix; species Ophiothrix spiculata. The sequence goes on from JXSR01S004028.1 coordinate 53,037, forward strand.
GTCATGCAAGCATGGACACAAGCGCTTCTGCTGTAAAATTACCACAACTTGGTCTCAAAACAACTTGGTACATACCAAGTGTATGATAGTCTTCGAAGAGGAGGTCAATTAGGGGTATCTCCCATCCTCGAAGAAAATATCATGCATCCCTAAGATGCTCAAGAAGATTTCTCCTTCTGCATTATAATCAAGAGATCTTCTCATTGTACGAGGGTCATTCAAAAAGTTCTACCTGTTGTATCATAACTTTTGTTCTGTTAAAGGTAGCTACTTGAAAATTGGCACAAATATAGCTCAGAATGTTGTCTACATATGATCAAAAAAATCTAATTAATACCTTTTCTAGATTTGTGTAGGTGTCCTGATAACCGCGGTAAGATTTGGTACACCGGAAACGGTCAAAATATGTGCAACATTTTTAAAACTGGCTCAGGTACAGTGAATTAAAAAGGTCATAATATAGCCATGTAGTATTGCTATACAATACAAAATATATAAAACAAAAGAATGGACACACAATTGTATGAGATAATTAAAAAATTGACCCAAACTGAAAATAATGGACACCAACAAGCAGAACAATAAAAAGAATAAATAGCCCATGCACCAAAATTATCAAAATCACTAAGGATACAGTTTAGGAAGAAACTGACTTTGACAAAAGAATATGTAAAATAGTGACAATATGAAGCTTTATTTTTGAAGAAATTTTCATAGTACATCATAAAGGAAACTAAATTTAATTTTTTGATCGAAAAGTGTGGTGTATCACCTTTAAATGTTGTTTTGGACATAAAAACGCACTTGGAAAAGTTAGGCCATAGAGAAGCATGCTATGATAATATTTGTAACCTAAGAGGATATCAGACACCCTTTCAAATATTGGGATTCTGGGTAATTTCTATCAGTAACAAGTTTACTTTATCAGTGGCATATGACTTGTTGGACTATTAGGTTTACTTTCATTCCAATTTTGTTCAGTAACTTCCATGAATTTTGGGTATACAGATGGTTATTCATACATTAGCTGCTTATGTAATTTCAGGTGCAATGTCATATGATATTTCACCGTTTCCGGTGTATCAAATGTTACTGTGGTTTTCAGATCACCTGCAAAAATCTAGAAAAGGTATCGATATGATTTTTAAACCACATGTAGTCGACATCCTGAGCTATATTTGTGTCAATTTTCAAATAGCTACTTTTAAAAGAACAAAAGATATGATACAACAGGTAGAACTTTTTGAATGACCCTCGTATATTCGTTTGATTTTCTTATCTTCCTCACTAAAGATAAGATATGCTGGCATTCTTCTAATCTTATAGAGAGGGCACAAATATGTGGACTCCTCCGTTTGGCCTTTCCTCAAAACACCAAATGTGCCTTTGCTGTTTGCTTATGGTTACCACTGAAGATATTTTTCGTTTCTTAGTGGCAGGTTGGTCAGCGGCTTTGGACACCTCAGCAAATGAGTCTGGCACATTGTCAGTAAGTTCTATGGGTTTCTTCACAGGCTGTAAGGAGGTCATCCTCTGACAACTTCAGCAGTTGGTCTATCCGTGTGTCCTGTGTATTCTTTCTACGCCAAGAGGCCATCAATTCCATGGCTTCTTTCTCGTGCTTGCTTAAGTATGAAAGCCTCCCGTCCAAGTACCGATTTTCAAGGAAAGTGGACCAATTCTATAAAATTTGGGGTTAAATTCATTCAAAAATTCAATTTCTTTGCCCAAATTTGCACTACTAGTACTTTGGCATATATTTTCCAAGGTTTTTTTTGTTGAAAATGCTTAAATTTGTGCCATTTGTGTCAAAAATTTAGAACAACAAACCCAATAAGTTTCAGATCTATGTATTGTTCTGAAACTTTTTTTACTTAGTATGTGTTTACCTTTACACTGTCTTCTTTATCGAACTTCCTCTTCATTGATCGATATGGATGTGGCATTCTAAAAGTAAATTCAATCCCATCTCCCAGTTCCGCTCCCAGATCTCTTAGTTTTCCCTGTCTCCGTTGTGTATTCGACTACCTCGTAAAATCGAGTGACTTTAAGCGCATGATCCAGATACCAACGAAGAAGTGGTGTGGTGATGGTGATTTTGTCACCTTTCATACTACCTATGAGTGTTTTTCTGGGTTGCTTCGGAATGTTCTGCTCTTGGAAGTACGTCTTCATATGGTCGGCGATATCTTAATCCCCACATCCATGTTCTTAAATATGGGTAGCATCTCAGGAAAAATAGTTGTAAAGATGGTCCGGTACGTGGAAATCGCATTCGATGAGACCGAAGAACTTACCATCACGGACATATTGAAGGATATAATTTTCTGTCATGGTGTGAGTTCCCTGTTGCCGTTTTGAATCAACAAAGGCTTTGATGGCGGGATTTGATCAAATTTCTTCTTGCCATTGACACTCGTAGACTTCTACCAAAGTGTACCTTTGGGATTGGATGTTTACAAGCTGATGTCACAGCTGTGTCCTTCCGAAGGTCTGACATCAAGATTGTTGTACCATTCCAAAAACTGGCGCATGGTAGACATCCCATTCTCTTCCCAGATCTTCTGACAATACTGGTACTCTTCATCAGTGATGTTGGTTTTGTTGACGGCTGGCTGAAAAAAGCTTGGATGTGGGGGCAGTTCAGGATAATCCAACTTGTTAAGATCCGTCACCCATTCATACGGGAAAAAGCCTTTTCCAACATTAGTTTTAAATGCTTTCAGCAAGTAACTATAACCAGCTGCCAGGTAATTAGTTATATCCAGGAATTAAAATTTTCAGTCTGGATACATTTGTAGGCACTTGATAATAAACTCCCAAAGCTTCGGATTTCAGTAGCACTGGGTACAAATACTGCCTGATGAGGTTGATATCGTATTGCTGGGAATTGAATCCAAGCACAGAAAGGATGCCTACGAGCTGTTCTAGACGGATGTTTTAGTCTTTCTAATTGTGCAATTCGACCTTTCACTCTCTTTAGACCCAGTTCTTCTGTCAGCATCTTGCTTCAGCCGTTAAGTCATCCAAAGCTTCAAAGGTGGGTTGGAAGATGTCGGTTAATTTCTCACTACTTGCGAGGCTCATTTCCTGAAGGTACTCCACCAACTGGTCTACCAACTTTTGATACACACAAGCACTGATTTTTTTTTTCTTTCAATATTAATTTAGCAATAACCAATTTCACCACATGTGTCTGCACGTTTTATCTGTGAGGACTACATTTAGTCGGGTCAATTTGCAGACTGGTGGCCACATGCTGATCCGTTAGCATATTGGAACTAATTGAAAAGCCTGATTAGCTATCTCTGAATTCTTAAAATCAGTAATAAAGGATCCACTCCATCCTATCAACTTAGTAACTTCACAAGGAATAAATGGCCTGAGCCATTTCCTTATTTCTCCTTTATGAACTCTTTGGCCCCCTGTTCATTCAACAAAATGTAATGTCCTTACCAGTAGGAACAGTAACAAATAAATCCTTTTTATCAAGGAGAGACTTCATACAGCAAGTTGAAATGTACGTAATTGTACACCAAAGCGATCTTTTATCTTCTATTGGATATTCATGTTGGGAAATCGTAAAGAATTGTTCAACTGAATCGATGTTTGTATTATGTATTTGAATAATGAAATTGTGAAACACCATGTCTGATAGTTGAACTTGTTAAATTTTCTCATTAATATTAATTATTTATTATTAATACCTTCGGCAAATTCAAAATTGTGAATCTCATAATCCAAAAAATATTGGAACTTTGTTGAAAAGCCTGATTAGCTATCTCTGAATTCTTAAAATCAATAATAAAGGATCCACTCTATCCTATCAACTTAGTTACTTCACAAGGAATAAATGGCCTGAGCCATTTCCTTATTTCTCCTTTATGAACTCTTTGGCCCCCTGTTCATTCAACAAAATGTCATGTCCTTACCAGTAGGAACAGCAACAAATAAATCCTTTTTATCAAGGAGAGACTTCATACAGCAAGTTGAAATGTACGTAATTGTACACCAAAGCGATCATTTATCTTCTGTTGGATATTCATGTTGGGAAATCGTAAAGAAATGTTCAACTGAATCAATGTTTGTGTTTATGTATTTGAATAATGAAATCGTGAAACACCGTGTCTGATGGTTGAACCCATTAAACTTTCTCATTAATATTCATTATTTATTATTAATATCTTTGGCAAATTCAAAATTGTGAATCTCATAATCCAAAGAAATTTTGGTAATCGCAACAAAAACTTTGCTACAGATACTATTAATTGGCATAAGATGCAGACATGTTTGATAGAAATCCATCCCACCTACTTTGCGGATCGTTCTCATCAGGGCCCCAAAACAAGTGGCACCATTTTGATCTGCCATTTTGTAACTGAGCGAGTCTGAGGGCTGTAACATAGATGTGATTTTTAAGTCACATACTTTGGTTAATAAAACACATGTTTCACACTTCGTGTTTACTTCATTATTGTCTACATGTCAGTCCCAATATACCCCTTGACTTCATTTGAATATACATGTTGGAGGCGCTATACATAGTCGCCAGACAGTATACGACAGTACCACATCTCTCCTTTTCTTTTTATGAATCCTTTAAATCTCAAAATAAAAAATGTTTACCTTTACATACAAATACTGTTCAGAAGCAACAATAAATTTATCCTGCAATTTTTATCTGTGCACATATGTCCAAGTGACATTATTTCTGGGATGAATCTTATTACTGGGATTACAAAATCTTTGAATACAAAAAAGTCAACTCACAAAACTTTTTGAATATCCCTGTTTCTTATAAATGCATTAAATCGAACGAAAACAAGCATAGGAGATTACAAGTTCTAGTCCTTAGTCAAATCTAGTTCAAGGGTCAATATCCATAATAGTACAAATCTATAACTGCGAACTAAATAATACATGGTATAGTATTTTGATTGTTAAAAAATAAACTTTTAATGCCTTTATCTCAGAAAACTAACACTTTACTTCTCAAAACTTACTGCAGTATCAACATACAGCTTTATTGTACAAAATCTTTGAGGTGTGCTGGGGAATTGCTTGTGCGGATTGGTCTTGACTTTGGTTTGCATCTATCCTCTCCCCTTGTTGTAGAAGTTGTATCCTAACTAGCTGACTGGATAAATTTCTTAAGATGGGACATATTTCTAGTAAGGCAAAAAAAAAAAGAACTCTGTCTCGGGTTCCTAAGGCCCACAACCCTAAGTGCTACACATTTATTTATTTTTATTACATTTTTAGGTCACTATAAGCGGCCCAATTTTTCCCTTTTTTTTCTCTCGATGTAAGAAAAAAAAGAAAAAAGAAAAAAATCTCCTGAAAACGAAAAAAAAAAACGCGGTAAAATTCGCACAGTTGCCACAGTACCTTTCTTTGCAACAACTGTATATTGTTTAGGAAAGTAGGGTGAAATTGTCTTTCCTCTTTCATTATTTCTGACTAACACCCTATCGCCCATTTCAATGGAGACATGTTTGATATTATGACTTTGTTTAGCATTGTCTTTTTGATGTTGTTTGGCGTTGGCATTATTTTCTTTCATTTTATCAGAAGCAGATGGTTTTTGAAGCTGTGGAATAGACGTATTACTATTACGGCCAAATATCGCAGTGGCTGGTGCAATTCCAGTACTAGAATGTGGGGTACTACGATATGCTCTGAGAAAAGTCCATAATTCTTGTTTCCAGGACTTGCCGTCAGCTACTGCTGTGCGTGTGGCCTTTTTCAGGGTTTTCATGAAGTTTTCGACCTGACCATTTGCTTCTGGCCAATATGAAGTAATTTTACTATGTGCGAATACTCGGGCTACATCACCTCGGGCTACATCACCTCATATATCTTCGCATCTTCTTCATTGTTCTTCTCCTCAATTCGCATATCCTCTGTTGTCACAGCAGCTTCTTCACTTCACTTTTCTTTTTGAACCTCCAGTGAAGGCATCATTTTTCATTTTTGGTCTTTAGAACTATATATACACTTTAAAGATGCCTTGGATTCGAGGCAGCGTTGGCTTTATATGTGGAATTTTTTCTTCTTTCAAAACTACAATATTTTATCTTTTCAATTTTACAACTAGATAGATATGTCTTAAATTTAATCTTTTACATTTTTAGTAACACCTCGGAACAACCACTTTTCAAGCCATATTTTTAAAAGCCTTTTGGTTTGTAAATTTACCCTAACACCATTATTTTCTTCACAAAGTTGAATATTGCTAATACTCCCTGTTAATTTTCACTTCAGATGCCATAATGTGATTGTCAACCACTAACCTCCAATAATGTGGGTGGGTAATTTAGCCGATTCTTGGCCTGCTTATACCACTAAAGTGACTTTTTATGATATGTTTAACACATTTGTAATGATAAGTTTCAGGTGTTTTTTCAACCTATTGAAAATAAAATTGATTTACCCTCCCCTAACCCACTACCATTCACCATACACCCCCCCCCCCCACACACACACACCTACTTGTATGCCTGGAAATAGAACTTTTAATTCTTGTGCAGTAAGAATATGGAACAATCTCCCTGTTGAAGTTAGATGTAACTTTACTGAATATACACATCAACTAATTGAAACAACTTTGTGTTATAAAATGTTCTTAAATATTATTTGATTTTTCCATGCTTATATATACCATATACACTTCGTGTACCATGTATCTATAAAACCATGTTGTTTATGTTCAACTACCATGTAAATTGTTTATATTCAACTATTGTATGCAGGGCCTCCTTGGAAATCAGTGCTTATCATTGAAGGGGCTACCCTGCTTATAGAAAGATTAAATAAATAAATAAACAGGGGATGAGTCCTGAAAATATTGTGATGATAAAAAATGATAAGAGTACTACTATCATTGATTTAAGTTGCATATCAGGGATCATTCGGCAGCAACAATTTTATGATCAATTAAGCAATTAATGGTGTAATATATACAGCCCGGGGGGGGTACTTACATTGACGGAAGGTACGGGTATGTGCCGCCCTCGAGACCCCCTTTTCAAGCCTCCTCTTCCGCTCCCCAAGATGCTCTTTTCAAGATTACTTCAGTTCCCAAGACCCCATTTTCAAAGAAAATGACTCAAAAATGTCTTTTATTATGTTTTCAAGCTAATTTTGAGCGATTTTCAGCTCAAATAGTCGTATTTTTATGGGGAAAAGGCAGTTCCTGAGACCTCAATCCGGGAAAAATCAGTTCCATAGACCCTATTTTTGACCAAAAATCCGTTCCGCAAGACCCTATGTTCGATATCGCGGATCTCACATACCTACCAATTTTGTTTTTGAGTACCCCCCCCCCCCCCCGGGATATACAGTGGAACCCCGTTAACACAAAGTCACTGGGGGACAATGATTTTAGTTTGTGTTACCAAACAACTGTTTTGTGTTATCAGGGTTTTTGTATTAACAGATTTTGTGTTAACGAGGTTTCACTGTAGCATGTTTCTACTCAGGGTTTGATGATAGGTGATCTGGTTGATTGTGACAAAAATTCAAGTTAAGAGCGAGTAAAAAAATATGGATAATGGTTGATCATCACCCACCCTTTTTTTTGTGGTTGATGGCGAGACCAAATTTTCTGTGCTCAATTTTCTCTTCCACAAAAATGAATGTATGTCGAAAAATAATCTGTATACGCATGATAAAATATGCGTGAAAAGAAAAAGAAGCAAAATGATTCAAAAATAAGCTGTGTGTGAAAATAATTGTGCACAAAAATATTCATTTTATTGCAGTAAAGAAAGTTAAGTTATATTTATTTTATGCCTTGTCACAAGAATGTGAAAAATCCCTGAAAATGTCCCTGTCTTATGTCAGTGGTTCTTGAAATGGTTCTTCAGGTCATGGTGTCACCTGAAGAACCATTTCAAGAACCACTGACCCAAGACTGGAGATTATAAAGTGTGCAATCCAAATTTATGACAAATGGCAGCTATTGCAGATACGACTTTCTTGCACTCACATGACGATGTCATGTTCCGTCATTATTATGCTTTGAAAGATCCAAGTGTGGAAAAACTTGGATCCTGAGCATAATAATGATAAAATTTGATGATTTTCGTACTATATTTATTGGTCTCACAATGAGTTTTTAAAATATTGGGCGATACTTTACAACTCATAGCTCGACCAATATTTGGCTCAATCTATCCAATTTTATAACAAAGTTTGTCATTGAATAAAAGATGAAACTGAGATAAATGCATTTAAAAAACAGTAAGCCATATGCTTATCTGTTGATGTCCTAAGATTTGGATTTTTTAAATATTTCAGTTCAGATTGTGTGAATTAAAACTTTGCAGGTATTTTATAGAAAGACTGAATATTGTAAACAGGTCTTCATTTTTAAGAAGCTTGAGAGCGTTTTATATACTCTTCTGACACTCATTCTCTTCTCACTCACTGAGACCAAACGCAAGTTTTCCATAATAATTTAGAAGCTCCATACTGAAAAACCAAAATGAGACAGCAATTTTCATCAAAATCATTACAAATGAGCACATTTTTCAGAAAAGTTCAAGATGGTGAATCTTTTCTTTATTGCTGCTAGCCTATGCAATTTCTTGTAGTGGTACCTTGATTGTAAAACATGATGTCCAGATTGATCAGTTATAGACCGTGACAAAGAGGGTATGAATTATTCAATTGTTTAAACTGCCCTGAGACTACTCTTAAATGCTAAACAACATATTTATTCCAGAGGAGCTTTTTTTGATCACTCCTCTGCTGATCCAGAGCAGAGCCCCAGAAGAGAATGAATGCTCTTCTACAAATTTCAAAAATGAAGGCCTGTTATAAATCTGCAAAAAAGAAATGATTTCATCCCATATACAACCTCTGCATGTATTTTCAACATAATGGTTGTTTGGAATTGGAAGGGCACATATGAATTAATTTTTTTTTTAAATGTTGGTGTGAAATGACAAGAAATATTAAATTGACCAGACATAAATGTGATGGCTCACCCTGAAAAAGGGGGGAATTTGCAGATGATATAAGTTTTGATTTTGTCATTTCATCTGTTACAGCTTTTTCTAAGCTTTAAAATGACACCTTACATGTTGAAATTGATCAGTGCAAATAGATTTTACAACAGAAAATCTGCTTGAAATTCTTATTATTTTCTTAACTTTTTGCTGCCTATTTTCACCAGTTTCTTGAAAAGTGTTCTGTCGCAAGTCCCCTTTATCTGGGTAAGCCATCACAAATGATGATTACAATGTACACTCCCGGTCAAAAGTGTTTGCGCACCAAACCTTTAACCAGCCATATCTCGAGAACATTCATCATTTGCGCCATATTTTTCGGATTTATACTTTACATACATATATCTAAAAAA
>JXSR01S004030.1:39127-53090 GCA_000969725.1 Ophiothrix spiculata
CATTTGCTATGCATACATAAAATTTGCATAGCAAAATGCTTAGCAAAATGCAACACATTTTTAATATTTGTAGAGCAAAATAATTGCAATGCAAAATTTCAAACTGCTATACAAACATACATTTTGCATAGCACATGTTGCAATGCAAAAAAAATCAATGAATTCGTTCCCTGCTTTCACATCACTAAAACAGCATTTTCATGTCAATATCCTAATCAGTGTCACATTTGACCATGTAGTTGACTTTTTAGACATTGTTAGATACTTGTTATAGTACATAGTGGCTATATTTAAACAGCCATTACAAGGAAAACCCCAACTCCATGAGCTCCCCTCTGCAACTATATGCTAGAAAAATTATCTAACAATGTCTAAAAAAATGACAACTACAAGGTCAAACGTGACACTTTGATTGGGAAAAAGACATGGAATACTTTTCACTGATTTGAAAGCATTTCAAAGATTTGTATGCATTTATATTTTACAGAACTTAACAGAAGGGAGCTATTGGAGTTGGACTGTTCTTATTCTGGCATATTCAATTGTACCATAAAGAAAATATTGTCTAAAAAGAGTTGTTATTTTGTAGTCATATGTAAACATGACATGCAAATGTGATGTTTCCTGGCTTTGCAATTTATTGGATTAATTTAGGTAACTTATGATATAATGAACAAGTTCACAATACTAAAATGACCAACTATCATTTACACAGGCAATTGTAACCTACAAACATCAGTGATTTCTCTCATCAAAGAGATCAGTATTACGTCCCATGAGAAATACAATCACATCATTTGTTTCATAATTTGTAGTTTTGGCACACAATAAATAATCACTCACTACTTACCCCTGTGGTTGGTCCTCAACATGAGTCTAACTTACCGTACACCTAGTCTTATAGTATACACTGGCCAAAACTTGCAATCCATAGAAGTCAAATTTTAAATTCAATTTCAATCATTAGCAAAAACTACATATAATCAATTGAAGTTGAAGTTTTGAATTTGACATTTTTAGAGGTCTACTTCATGCAAGTTACCAAGTTTACACTAGCAACAAGGCTATCATTGGCAACGACTTTTTGAAGTCAACTCAAATGTAATGCTACTTTTGCTGAGTGTAAGGTGGTATTTTGCCTATGTGATTGCACAGTCTTGTTAATTTACTATTGTTGGTCATATCGGTCAGACGTAAACATGACATGCAAACGTAATGTTTCCTGGCATTGCAATTTATTGGATTAATTTACACAGGCGATTGTAACCTACAAACATCAGCGATTTCTCTCATCAAAGAGATCAGTATTACGTCCCATGAGAAATACAATCACATCATTTGTTTCATAATTTGTAGTTTTTGCACACAATAAATAATGACACACTACTTACCCCCATGCGATGTATGGTTCAACCAGGCGGATCATGTTGAGTGTTGCCTTGTTGAGACGGATAAAGGTGGCATTGTGGATTTGTCTCAAACGAAGAAGACGCAAGATCTTCTTCACCTTTGGACTGACACCCATGATACTAGAGGAAAGAAGAAATGTATTGTAAATACAGAGGTGTAATTTTGTGGAGGGTGATGATTCTTTATGATCAATAGTGTTTACTAAAGTCTCTGGTTTCTCATTTCAATTTAAAATTTTCTACAGTATAATAATAAACGTAGAGCCCTAGACAATTAGTGCTTTTTGTTTGTCCATGTCTTTGGGAGTAGTGGACTCTCGCCAAAATGTCAGTCCCGAAATATACTTCATTTACTGTAAGAATATTGATTATAGATAAAGTTATAATATGTAACAATATTCTATTTTCATTCAAGTTGTACAGTCATTTGTTTTTCATGTTTGACCTCTAAGGCTAGAATATATGTGATTGTACTTGCAGACAAATGTTTAATCTAACTAACAATCTAATCCTTTATGAAAACTTTGTATCAAATATGGAAAATAACAATATCATGTGTAATTATCTTATAAACTGGGAACGAGGCCAATTTCATTTTCTTCTAGTTTAAAAAGTAAAAATATCAGCTGTTCTGATAAACTCAAGTACATATGTGTTTTGTCTGATGGACTCAAAGGCTGGCAAAGATCCCATGGGATACTAGATGCAAATTTTAATTACCATTGTTACCAGTTGCATTTCACAGATTGATCTGGGTTTTTTTTCAAGTTAAAAATAGCTCTGTATCACAGGGGTGTGAGAGGCAGATGATAAAAAAAAAAGCTGAAAATAGTGACAAAATGCTCAAAACAGGCTGAAAATGAAAGAAAAAAGCTGAAATTATGACTCTTTTGAAGGCATAAAAATAGCTGAAATCAGCTAAAAAGCTGAACTCTCACCTCACACCCCTGGTACCACTTTGTAATGGTGGTTGACATTTGGGCAAACAACTCACCCTCTGATCCTGATGATAAATCCAAGACGAGCCTCTCCAGGAACATAAAAGTTGCCTGCTTTCCTGGCAATTCTCTTCAGACGGATTTCATCCCTCTCTTTCCTGCGGTACTCTTTGATGTACTTCTCAGCCCTCTTGAAGTGCTCTTTCCTCTTGTCTGCACGTCTCTGTTAAAAGAGAATGTTAAAGAAATAGAACATGCCAGTACTACATTAACTCACATACAAATTTGATGAAATTTACAACCAAAACACTCATAGTTGAAGGTAAGCAATATTAACATGGAAATTATGCCAATATTTTCCTGCTAATGCAACATCAAAAAATCCCCCCCCCCAAAAAAAAAAAAAATCCTTCTATACTTCTAGAACTGATACAGTTTAAATTTTGCAACTTATTTAATTTGATTCATACTGCAGTAACACAACTACTGTTTTGATGTCTAAACCCAGTTGCTTGTAGATCATTTTGAACATTCTTTCTGGGTATTAAGTGACCACATTAGAAAAAGTCATCGTGCAAGAGCGAGAAAGTCGTTTACACAATCGAGAACACATCTTGGGTCAGTGGGTCTTGAAACAGTTCTTCTGATGACAAGTCTCGTTAAGAACAGTTTTGAAATGGGGAACACCTGAAGAATCGTTTCACTGAAACATGGGAGAGAAAATTTGAGGGATTTTTGCAATCTAGGGACAGGCCTAAGGACAAGGTGTTTATAAAATGCAGCCATTACAGGTATAACTTTCTTGCATATGATGAAGTGACCCTGGTTGACTGCATAATCAATTCAATTTCATAATTGTCAAGTTACCTTTCTGGATTGGAGCTTCTTTTGAGCAAGCTTGGCCTGATCCCTCTGCTTCTTCTTCCTCTTCTTCAGAAGAGTCTCAGGTGCCGTGGGCAGCTTCTTGGTTTCACTGCAATATTAGGACAAACAACATGCATTTTACTACGTGTATGTCCTGAAATGTTCAGGAGAATAACAGATATGATCAGTCGGTGAACAAAGCAAATCTGCTATCGCGGACCATGCCCTTCATTACAACCATGTTTTATAAGATTGAATGGGACAATGCTAAAGTGCTACAGATGGAAACTGGTAGCAGAGCTTGATGCATTAATGAATTTTTCTGGATTCGCAAAAGGAACGCCAAGATCCTGAACCGTGAAGAGTGTGCACATTTTCTTAGTCATATGATCCTCTCCTGATGTCGTCATCAAGTCTTGATGAACGTCATACCAAAAGTAAAGTAGGATAAATCACTCAGAAGGAGGTCAGTGTTAAAACCTTTTCTGTTTAAATGTCATCGAGAATTAGCATAGATGTAGATGTAGAAATGAAATAATTTATAAATCAATAAAAAAACTGTTTTAACACTTAAGCGCCGAGGGCAGCCATTTTGAAAAATTAGGTGTTTTTGGGTGTATAATAATAATAGCTACCTCTTGTTGAAATTAATCTAAGGTTTTCCGTATGAACTTTAAATCCAAAGTTTTATTTATCACCTGAAATCTGGATGTAAACAAAGTAGAGAATGTCAAATTCAGAAACCCAAAGTTACAGCATACAAGGCAAGTCCCCCCCCCCCCTCACACATTTTGATTCTAAATTATAAGGGTGGGCTTAACTACACATAAAAAATAACTAAATGCAGGTAGGTGACTTATAGTGCACTACGCCTCCCATGACTTGTTATTCCACACGGCCTCAGTATGTTTACAGAGCATACACTTTTTATTATCAAATATTTCATATATCAAAACTTAGAAAGCTTTAATAAATGACACTTTTACTACATTTCCCAACCCTAACATATGCTTTCACAAAAGATATCAAAACATGTTTTAAAATTACATATTTTTAAGCCTTTAGTTGTAATCTAGAGACCTAGTGGATCAATTCAGCAAGTGTTAGGATTGTGCATGTCAACTTAAGTTTACTAAAAATTGATGAATCCTAACAATCATCGATATGCAGTCCTTGTTGACTTTCTGAGTGACTCTCTTGAGTGTCACTTTGGGACTAGTAAATTAAATGGACATATAAGCAAGTCTAATTCATAACTGCGTTTTTAGTTATTATGTGAATCAGCTCCTCAAATATACTCATGCAAGCTCTTAAACAGGAAATTATTACGTTACATTAGTGGCCTATAACTTGCATTGATTTGTCAATATTCACGGTTAGCAATTGAGTGTTATCTTTAAAATTAGGCATGGGCATGGCATTAAGAGATTAAAACGTTACACAAAATTTATTACAGGTTCCCAGCATTTTCCCCCTAATTTTTCCCTGATGAGTAATTAAAATTCCATGATAAAAAATTTAAACATGCAAAAACAGATTACATTTCAAATCTTACTCAGTTTTTGAGTCATTTTAATCTTATTCCCTTGTAAAAATTAGGCGGGGGTACCAACGTAAGGTGGGTTAGGGTAGGCCATCAAAGTTTGGGTTTAGGGGGGGGGGGGGCAACAATTAGTTGTAAATCACCATTTAGAAACAAATTATGCATGCTGTGAGGCAGAAACTAGCAGGGCATGTTAGAATTATCATTTCCATTGCAAAAAAATCCAGAAGAAATTCCATTATTTAGACAAAAATTGATTTTGGTGGCAATTTTTCCAAAATTCCGATTTTTCGACCTACAGGTATGACATCATAATTTATGTAACGCCTTGGCCGTTTTTTGTGATCTTGGTATCATTGGACTAGAAACACTCTCACTGTTTTCAAGTTTTTCATATTTTAAAAATACTATTAAATTATATGAGTCCAAAAACGAGCATTTGCATTTACACAAATAAAAAAAAAGAAAGAGATAAGAATATTTATTAGTTTTTGAGATAAAGATTGTTAAATGAAAAAAGTTTTAAAAAATACATAAATAGGCTAGCGTCAGGGCCGTTAGTTCCAATAATTGTAACTCAGGACCAAGTGTCCAGAGTTACAAGGAAAATGTGGAGTTACATTGCCGTTTAAGCTTTCTAAGTTTTGATATGAAATAATTCAGAAATTAAAAACCCAAATAAATTTCTCTCAACACAGAAAACATCTTTAAATAGTGTAGAATCATTACAAAACTAATTTAAATCCAAAGATAAAATTTATTACCCAAAATCTGGACATAAACAAAGATGAGGTTGTCAAATTCGGAAATCCAATGTTACAGCATACAAGGTAAGTTTTGGCCCAAAAATCACACATTGTGATTCTAAATGTTAACAAATTACCTATCATGAGATGCACAGACTCTCAAGAAGCATATTAATCATAAAATTTGTAAGCAACTTCAATATTTTGGCTGAATTTGCAGTGTGGAGTTAGCCTCAAGATGCTCTGTATACACATGCTTAAATGGCAGTTTTACTACATAGTATTTTCCATGACTTGACACTAAGTCAAGTCATGGTGCCAGGACTACAGGGCCGTATGAAGGCATGTAAACCAAGGGGGGCAAACACATGTACCGTCCCGAAATTTATGTTTCGTCCCAATGTAGATGGTCAATTTTGCTTTTTTCAGCCAAAAAATGATATAAAACCTTGATATTTATGCTAAAATTGGCTTATTTTGACTAAAAACTTACGGGACAGTAAAATTAGTAAAATATATTTGTCCCACTAGCGTCCCGCTTTTTCGAGCCAGAGGGGGCAAGTGCCCCCCCCCCCCGCTGCTTCGTACAGCCCTGCGTATTGGAAAATGTTTTGGTTGACCAAGTTTTAATATGAGTAATACAGTTAGTGATTTTTTTACAATTTGGATTATTTAGATGATCGAGTACCTCATTCTTGTCAATGAAGGTGTTCTCCACCCTATTTGATGGTCAAATTGTTTTGACCGTTTTCCAATTTCTTGAAATAATGACCTTTAACTTAGCACATGTTCTCTCAGACTCGGGCCTATAGAGCCATCTACACATCCGGGTTATTTATCTCTTTCTCTGACTCAACTTCCCGGATGTAGAATACATCAGTAGCGGTCATTGTTTGTAGCGGTAACAATCGCAGTATTGTACTATAGTCATGACTCATGACGAACATAAACGAATCATACTTTCCCCATTCCTGTGTTACGTTCGATCAGATAAATTGTGATTTTTTGGGGTGAATGCTTGTTATATTTTGAAACCAGTATATCAGAAAGCCTAGAATACGTTGTTTTACTGGTAAGTCTCAAATGATGGGTCAAGATGATCAATTTTTCGGGGGTTTAAACTAAAAACTTTTGGAAGATGAAAGTCCGCCATTTTAGGCAGTAACGTCGGCTAAGGTCCGTCTATTGTAGATGTATGTAATTGGAAGGCCTGTGTTGAGGCTACATACATGATAAGAAATATAGGCCTAGCCGTAGAAAGCCATTTCACTTCGGCGTTCGCTAAATTACATTTTCAACCATAACTTTTGAACCGAAGCTCCGATTGATGTCAAATAAAGTACAACACAAAGTAATTTTCCCCTTCATTCTATAGGCGAAAGCGGACCTACGTCATACACAGGGCATACGCAGCACAATGATCTAATAATAACTCGCGTTGGACTTTGTGCACGGTGAAAACTATCAATACTTCAGCCAGGGATCCCTTCATTTTCTTTCTTTTTTAGCCAGATGAAAATCTGTGAAATGATGAGCTGTTTGTCATTTTGTTGTGACTTGAATACCACACGTCTCATATGATTTTGGAATCAAAATATTTTGACAATTTGCTAAAATCAATCGAAGTTTCCGCGAGTCGGCATTTTCTCCATGAGTTGAATGGGAAGTCAGCAAATGTTTTCACCGCGCTATTTGGACAAACGTCCCGGATGTAAACAAAACGCCCGGATGTCCGCTCCTGCCTATATTTCAATTATCATTTTTAGCGCACCTACCGACATGACCAAGTCAATAATGCCAATGGGCAACATTTTCATGTTTTTCAGATCCTGTCTATCAATTATTATGGTCCTTCAGCGACTGAAATTTAGCTCTTTAAGTCACATAAGGTCCATAATAACCAGAGGCATTTAAATCAGAATATATATGATTTTGATTCAGGGATATTGTCAGTGATCATAATTCATTGCAATTGGATGTACGTGAACGTACGGGACTAATAATTCTTCTGTTTTCCCATGACATGTCAACTAATCAAAGATTCAAAATACAGTGAATATATTGATATGTTTATTCTTAACAATTTACACAATTTTATATTCAACAAATAGTGTTCAAACGCATGGATTATATCAGATTTTCAGGATACATATTTCTGACACGCACCTGTCGGCCATTTTGCCCTGGTGGAAAAGGACATCCGGGTAATTTTAGATTACCAGGCGCTCACTATTAAATAACAGTAACAGATTTTAAAAATCCAGGCAAGAAATGTCTTTAAAAAGGAAACGTCGCAAGAGTGAATCAAGAGGGTATAATTATAGCATGAACTTTTGGTATGTTTTGGCAATGAATGCTTTCATTGCATATATTCATAGTATTAACTTAGGTGTGATGGAGTGGCAGATATCTTTTTTCAATGAGGGTACGAATTTTCAAAAAGTGGACCTTTTGGAGGGGGAAACATTCAAGTTCGTTTTTAGTGGTTTTGACCAGACCGGGGGGGGGGGGGGCCGCGATCTTGGCGATTTAGAAGAAGCTACTAAATTTATGGGCTAGGGATTTCGAAAACGCAAATTTAGGGTACATTTTACGTGTCTTTCTATTGGCGCATTGATATTGAAAAAATTACAAAACTCATATTTTTACCTTCATTCAAATAATAATAAAGTGCTCATATAGTGACACACTTTAATAACTTTATTTTATTATTCTAAATCCGCTGGGGTTCACGCATGAACCCCATTCATAGTAAAGTAATTCAAATTTATTCGAGGAATTACTTTTTTATATACTGAAATTATACTTCCAATACTGCGGCGGGAAGTTTGTTTGTAAGGAGGCATGGCCATCGTCGTCTGGTTTTGACAAAGTGACAAGTGAAAAAAAAAGGTTTTCGCACTTTTGGAAGCATTTTGTGTAATATTTTATTAAAAACGACCTACATTTACGTATTTTGGTGCTTTGGGTGTTCTTTTGGTAAATATTTAGGGACTTTTTTGTGTGGACTTTTATGTAAATTGTCAAATTGTGGGTGGGGGTGCGACGCCCGGCTGACGCACCGCACCTCCCCCCCCCCCCCAACCCCCGGTTACGGACTTGCTCTCACTCATAAATCCCTCATTGTAAGCCTGCGCTCTCACCGAATATCTGGATCTGGATGTATAATTGAACAGCTCCTACAGGAACAACACTCAATGCGAGATTAGAGACTCAACCGGATTTAGTTCATAATTTTGGCTAGCAGCAATTAATTGGTTATGAAATTTGGCAGAGTCAGCAATACAAGTAGTTGAGTAGATTCCAATCTCTAGCTGTGTTTGGAAAGAATGACTTCTGATGGCAATATGCCTTTGATGGTGGAACTTTGAGAGTGAGTGGATTGTGAAGTCTGTTTAAAAAAAGTACTTGTGTCACGGATGTCAAATTGGAGATGGTCACCGAGATCAAGGTTGACGTTATTGTGAATGATCTTGTGCATCATAACAAGTCTCTGGTTGAGTCGCCTTTCTTGTAGCTAGAGATGGGAGCTGGATTTCTTTCAGCATGGTTGTAACAGAGCTCTTCTTCACGTTATCACACATGATGAATACCAAAGCTGATCCATATCACATTTGACTGGCCCCGGAATTAAACAATAAAACAATATAACATAACATTAACAATTACTTACGCTTATTTACATGATAGGCTACTGGCAAATATTAATAGTGAACTCATTTGGGTCATCTTTCAAAATTGATGACTTTAAAAATATCCACGCCATCCAAGCAATATAATATTATTATAAGAAGCTATAAGATTTGGTTGCAAATCGATTTTAAAGTTAAGTTACTGATTTCTATAGCGTGGCCGAGTAGTAGTAGTAGTAGTAGTTTAGGATATCCTTCCTTTTCTCTCAGGAGCACCCTTCGTTGCAGAATCTTCTTTCAGGAGCACCCTTCGTTGCAGAATCTTCGAGTGGTTAGAGCACGGAACTCGTACAGAGGTTGTCCCCGATGTCGACACTACCGGTCGACCATGCCTCCTGGCCTTGTTTCCTTGGGCAAGCTACTATCATCAAATGTTGTGTCTGCATCGATACACCCCATGGGTAGAACTCATGCAGTGCGTTTATCCCCAAACAAATGGGGGGGGGGGGGCTGCACTTACTATGGAATAAGAAGAATATTTGTTTCGAAAAAACCCTGCTTATTGCAATATATCTATCATAATTTTGATAAACATTGCTTCAGTGGTTCTACTAAATGGTTCATCCTCGATGTTATTATTTGCTAAAGCAAAGACATTGTTTTAATAGACGAGGAAATGTTTCGAGTATAATAGTAATACTGTGGTTTAGGAATCAAGTATCAATGTTTAGTGAAATGACACACAATGCTTAGTATCTAAACACGCTTACCACAGGCGATAGGAGTGGGATATTTTTCGCTTGCCCAAACATTAAAAACGGATTAAGTGAGGTCACCGTCAAATTCTGTATCAACCAATCATAAACAACTTACTCATTAAATGTGACGGTGTAGGCCTTACAAAAGTCGTTGTATTAGACAAACTACTCAACGGATTTTGGTGAACTAAATTTTGGAATGCTCTATTATATATGTGCTAAGGCGGAAATGAGAAAAGAAGACATTAAATTCAGCAGAAAGAGGACAAAATAAGTGCCAAAGTTTTCAATTTCTTCGTACATGAGAATGCTTGAACCTAGCGATCTGGTTCTTTTTTTCCGCCTTGCAGATCGACGGCACGTTTTGATATATCCAACTTTAGAAATTCAAAAATTTGTCATTGCTCAAATTCAAGAACATTAAAGATCAAAAACAAAGCCATGTTATAGTATAAGAAATCCTGGGAAGGTGGAACTTCATCTGATCAATATTTGACATCATAACAACGCTGGATTTCGTGTTCATTCTACTATCTCATTGAATAAAGACAAATGAGCCAATATGAACGTGGAGCACTACAAATTTGTAGGAATATTATCCCACTTATTGGCTTTTGTAATGCTTGTGTTACATAGTGAAGGCAAAACATTGTTACTCGCCAAATACAGTTTTTACAGTGTACACTCTAAGATTTACATGGTCAGTTTCAATGTATACAGTGAACTGTTAAAAACTATTAACAACACTGTGGTTCATAATAGAGTGAAGTCGAACATTCTAACTTCAGTGTAGGCTTATAGCTTGTGACATCATCACAGCTCAAGATAGCTCTCCCCATGAGTGGAATACAAAATTAAAATTCATAACTTTGGCAATGAATTTCCACATGCATTTCATCTTTATTTCCTGCTCAGCACACTTTATACTTTATAGTCCACATACTATGCTATGATTGGGGGACTTGTTTTGAGCTTAGTGTCATCTCTGTAACTCTGTGGTACATGTTTTATAAAACAAGCACTCAAGATCGTTCATGCAGTTAGCTTCTGATTCTTTTATTGATCATCAATTACGACAACTGATAAAAACCTTTTCATGTTGAATAAAAGCCTAGTGACCTTGCTGTTTGGCATAGGGATAATTGTAATTGTATATCAAATGAAACATTCAGAGTAATTTTTGGAAATACTACATATGGCAGCTACTCTTTTGTGAGTTTCTAAGTGAGGATTTTGGAGGTAATAATAAATAGCTGCCATATGTAAACCGGGTCTGAATCGCAAAGCGTGAAACACCTGTCGCAGCTTCGGCGTATTTTTCTCAAAAACAGTTGTGTTTTACCCCATAAAGGTTGGTATCATTGTAATCAAATTAAAATAAGCTACATTATGATATATATTTCATAATACAATGTCGAATTCGTGACGAGATATTGATGTAGAAAGTCAAAGTTTTACTTAAAGTTTCGCAAGTCAGCTTTTCACTCAGCCATGTAACATCTCATGTTGGTCGAATGCGTTTACAAATTACTTCACCTTAAAGCTTGAAGTCTATGCTATCGGATGAAACAAGTTTTTTGATCTGTTGATTTTTCTGCTTTATCTAAAATACGCCAAACCTCAACCAATCGTATAGCATTTGATTTTACATAGCGTTAAGCGAAAACTCCCGGATGTAGATTGGCCTGTATTTTAATAGCCAATCAGCGAGGCGTATAATTGAGCCGACCTACACTGCTGCGGTGGCGGGCTGTATAAATCGTTTAATATAATAAAGATGAAATGTATGTGTTTCATATATAACATGTTAAACAGGTCTTGATAGCATATAGGAAGGACATTATTTGGTGATTTTCCCCTTTAATAATTAACATATGCCCTATAAAAAAATTGCTGCAAAGTATGATTTAGACAGGCCTGGAAAAGTAAGCTATAATGATGATTTCCAAGGAAGCAAACTTGATTATCTTAATTTTCATTGATAAATCTAAAAATGTAGGTCTATACTATGAATTCATCATAGTAACATTTTATTATTTCATTTCTCGACCGCGCTCATTGAGTGTCGTACACTGCCGAAGTGCTCCCAGTTTTGAGACAGTAATAGAGCCCCACTGTGTGGACATCGTAAAAAAAATCATAAAATTAAAAAAGTATTGTCAGCACTCTTGTACTTCAGTCTGAGCTCTCTAATTAAGTTGAGGCTTGCAAGTCTTTCTTCTCACGACTTATTCTTTAAGTTTTGAATCACTAATGTTGCTCTAATTTGTGCACTGTTAGTCATTTTTCTTATTCCTTTGCAAGATATGGATTCCAAACAACATGTATGGCGATATTGGGGAAATAGCAGGGGGCGGCGGACACGATTTATAGAAGATACTAGATTTAGGGATGTGTGATTTCCAAAACGTAAATTTAGGGAACGATTTACATGTATTTGAATCGGTACGGGCCAAGTACAAGAAGAATTGTCAAACCCATTTTGCTCTTAATTATCTCTTCAAACTCTTTCCAAATAGCCCAAATATTTTGTAAAATAATGTCATTTACCTAAATATAACAGTAATTAACAGAATTTCCCCAAATTTGATTTCCAAAGGCTAATAATTTCGTCTTGCGCAATATACGGTTAATAAAGTGTTTAAATTCTCGTAATATATATCAACTGACTTGGTGGGTTAGTGGGTTCGCCCTCGCTTCCCGCCGCAGAATAGACTCAGAATCACAGGTTCGATTCCTGCACAAGTACCTTTTTTTTTCTTCTTTCTTTTTCTTTTTATATCAATTAGATCCAATCATTTTCTTTGAGTTATCACTCTTTATGAAACAATTCTCCTTTTTTTTCTTTTAAAAAAAATTAAAATAAGACATCAGCTACTGATAAGATTTGCTAATTTACGGTGATAACTTTATTGGCCACGATATACCGTCCGGCAACCCAGTAACAGTTGCCACGACCACCCTCCTCTGGGAAATAGGAAGTTTAAATGAAGTGTAGCGCGTGTCCACCTTTTTAAAGACCGTTTTTGTTTGCTAAAACATTTTTTAATTTCAACGTTGTGCGCCCTGAATATATGATTTCGCGAGTGAAATGAAATTCTAACAGGTAAGACTTTGTTTAAATTGGCAGGATTTTGTCAAGATGACGAATCGTGATGCTCTATTTGACTCGTCATATTAAAGTAAATGAATGTATCTTTTGATTGCCGAAGAATAAGTGTCTTTAGCTATTGACAAATGCACTGAATAGCACATATTTATTTATGCATGTCACATACTTTTTTTTTTGATTGCCGAATTCAACAGCCTGAGCACCCCAAATTTAATGTATTTCACAGGCGGCTGAGGACACAATTTACTTGATTTAGGCTGAGGGATTTCTAAACGCAAACTTAGGGATACATTTTAAGTGAATCGTAATTGGCAGAGCCACGAACTGTGTTTTGAAAATATTACAAAAACTTCTTTTTAATTTTTACAATTACATTGATCAAATAAATTAAAAAAGCGATGACGGCACAAAATTAAACATAATTATATTACTCTAAGTCCGTTGGGGTTCACGCGTGAACCCTACTTCTTCTTATCAAAACCTATTTTTTTGTACAGTTATTCGTAGCCTATTACTGATCGAGGTTTTTTCTGGTCACATGTTGTTATTTATGACTAAATATGGGAGATTCCCGGGGAGATAACAGGTTCGTTAATATTCATATGGATAGGCTGGTATTGCCAGTGTCTCGTTAATATTGGCAGTAGCAATGGCCTGTCCGCCACCGCCTGGTATTTCAT
This sequence comes from Ophiothrix spiculata, assembly GCA_000969725.1. Classification (NCBI taxonomy): domain Eukaryota; kingdom Metazoa; phylum Echinodermata; class Ophiuroidea; order Amphilepidida; family Ophiotrichidae; genus Ophiothrix; species Ophiothrix spiculata. Next base: position 52,810 of record JXSR01S004030.1, read on the forward strand.
ATATTAGGCAGTTCAGTGATGCCACAAATTCTGTTGAACGATTTCGCCGCACACAGCGGCTCACACACAAACCGTAACAAAAAAAAGTTTTAGAATTACTCCTTTTTTCGTTCTGAGTGTCGCACATACTTCATCGTTGGATTTATGTTATTATATAGTATCTCTATCAACTAATGTGTAAGTTTCAGTTTCTAAATTTGCCCGGTTTGGGAGAAAACATAAAATATATTGCACTCCGTCAAATTCCCATTGATGAATTTCGCTGCACACACACAGAACAT
>JXSR01S004030.1:69687-80487 GCA_000969725.1 Ophiothrix spiculata
TTTTGTACCAATTTGTGACATTCATTTGTTTCTCATGGCCAAGAGAAGCTGACATCACATAGGCCTACTGGTGGATCTGTTCAATTTTAAGATTTTGTGTGTTCATTTTTATGATAATCATCTCTGCACCTACACATGTATTTCCTACCACATCTGGAATTACATGGGCGCACAACACTAAATAACTAGCACTCGCAATCCGGCATTTCTAAAATCGGCAAAAGTTACTGCCATTCTAAAATGAGGACTTCAAAACGTATCGAAGGGCAATATTTTGTTCTAATTATAAAGATAGGTTTATTTAAAGATGCTCTGATGCCATGTTTGATCTCCAGATTACTTTGGTAAAATTTAAAGGGTTTTCCTTAATTTGCGCTTGATTCTGGAAATACAAAATTCGGCTGTAAGTGATAGGGAGCGTTATTACTTCAGCGTCCAGTATCTTGAAATTTTTGCCTTGATGGTGTACTTTTATCATCATTTTGTGTTAGAAGAGATCATAGTCATCTGAGAAAATGCAGTGTTGAAACAACCAGTTGCTTTATTGTTGAGTTTTCGGGTGTTTTTAGGAAGCCATTTTGTACAGTAAGTCAATGGGAAGCTATTTTGTGGTGTGTCGCCACATAGCAAAGTAATGTTTCAGTTCTTTGAATTGGACTAAAAATAATACATTCCAATAGGGTATCCATCACAAATATCATAGTATACATATGACGAGGGGTTATTATAAATACCAGTGCTAATTGTGTATTTCAGGTAATAAATTAACATGGAGTTCACTTAATATTTATTGTTTCTATAGAGTGCCTATTCTTGTCAGTTCCAATATCAGTAATCAGTAATCTTTATTTCCATTAAAATATACAATACATCAAAATAGTAACAAAAAATAAAAACACAATGGAGGAGTAGGCGTTGAAAGCCAGTAAGGTTAAAAATTAGCCTACCCCTTACAACTATTGGGAATATTGATGAAGATAAAATGCTTAACTTCTGAAACCATCACTAAAATAAAATGGAAGTTATACTTTGAGATTCAGATTCAGTTGAAAATGGGCAATACCAAGCCTATATCCAAGATTTTTTCAGGTTGCGGGATTTTCAAAAAGTGGACCTTTTTGGTTTCGTTTTAGTGGACCCTAAACTAATTTCAGTGGTTTTGAAAATTGACAAAATTTTTTTTTTCAACGTTTATGTTGTATTTTACCCCCAAAAGGAACATTATGATGGTGTTTTGTGCTTTTTTTGTCCTATGTGGGGACCTCTTTGTACTTTTTGGTGAACCTTTTGGGATATTGTCAAATTGTGGGGCGGGGTGCAACACCCCCACCGCACCAAACCACATCCCTAAATCCGGGCCTGGGCAATACACATTTCTATATTTTACTTCTGTTGGACACATTTTCTTTCTTTTTGTTTTGTTTTTAGCTCAGTGACAAGATTGGATGTGGAACCTGCAACGTTTGGATTGGACCTTTGATGCTTTAACCATTCAGCCATAAACTCTCGGCATTGGTGTCCGTCTATCACAACCAGTTGTCAAGTCAGCATTACAGGTAACTGCTTAAGCTAATTAAAAATATCTACTTTTCAAGACAAAAAATAAAAATAACCACATCATAAAATATCCAGGGCAGACTTAACTGCCTTTTGTGGTGAAAGGATACAGAGTTTTTTTTATTAATTCTCTTTTCATTTTGCCTTTTGCTTTTGATTTGCTATACCTTTGTTGTATCTGCTCTTGCACCAACAAGATACAGAGTGACAAGAGTCTTTAATCTGCTTTTCAGTAATGAAACACCAATGTCATAGAATCAAGGGATTCGTATCCTATGTAGACATATTTCTTTGATCAATTGATAATCACGGTGGAATAAATCCTTTAGAATGGAATAACCAGCAAGGTAGTTATAATGTTACATCTACACCTAATTAGTAAATTAAAATTTCATCATTTTCATGTGATTCAATATTAACATTTGATTTAGTTCATGAAATTATTCAAATTGATTCAGATCATCAATTTCATTTTACATATTAATTGGTATGGTAGATAGAGGTGAAACTAAAACTAGAGCACCTTGGCTATGGCCATGAAATGCTGTTTCAAAATTAGTGTGGAAAATTTCAATCACAATTTTCTCATTCAAACCATAGACTTATTTATAGAAGGGTGAGATAGCTGACTTGTGTCATTTTTATTCTGGCATGAAGATCAAATTTGGGGGAAGGGGCAGGGTATTCCGATTCTTGCTGATGATACATCACATCTTATTGTAATATTGTAAATGGGCGTTTAATAAAAACACACATTCTTGCGTTCACTTTTTGCATATCATTTAAAAAAAAAAAAGTAGTATGTGTGCTGTTTCCAAATCTGTCCATTTGCAGTTGATTTGGCAGGGCTTGGCTGACGACCTCTTTACTCCCTGTGGTATATAGGCAGTTGGGTGTCTGCTATCTATATCGACGTTCAAAACACTAACCCTAACCCCACTCATACCCTGGTCACATAAGCTTGCGGCGAGGTTACGATGTGTTTACGGCGTCATACCAGGTAGATTTCAGCAAACACCGGTCGGACACCGGCCGGTGTCCGACTGGTGTCCGACCGGTGTCCGTAACGCCGTAAGACGCCGGAGCATGCCGCAAGAATTTAATTCTGAGTTAAAACCTTGCGGCGTGTATACGATGTCTTCAGTTATGGTCTGATAACCACCGGAGTCCGACTGGGTATCGCAAGAGCTCGCAAGCATTCAGCGGTGTCATACCGGCGTTGCGGCGTTGCGGCTTTGCAGACGCCGGTCGGACACCGGTGGTTATGTGACCAGGGTATGAATCTCACAATATCCCAAGAAGTAGTCAAAAGTGTTAGGGTTAGTAATGCGTACATATGGATCTATACTAACCCTAACCCCACTGAATCTCACAATATCCCATTCCACAAAGTTAAGAAATTCGCCTAAGTCCAAATACGTCATAGACCCGAGTTAGCTATGATCACGAAATCGCTGCCATGGCAGCGCCTGCTCAGTGGCTTGACATAGTGATAATTGGACCGGGAAGCGGGGGGTCCCGGGTTCGAATCCAGGGGGAAACCCGTGATTTTTGACTTGCAAATTTCTGAGGAGATAGTTTTTAAACGAAGAAGTGGTCAAAAGTGTTAGGGTTAATACGAGTGTCATTTTTTGGGTGTTTTTTCAAGAACAAAAAAGATGATTAATTCTCATACTACCATATAAACCAAGACTCAATTACATGGCAAGATATACTAATTCAGCAGGTCTGATTTATAAGCATGATAAGTGCACTTAAGACAGTGTCAGAAAAAGCAAAACTTAACATTTGAAATTGGATAAGCTTAAGCTTTCTCAAGAAAATTCTCAGGTACGATAAATCTTAGAAGCTCTAAACTGAAATCTCTTACACTTCTCACTGGTTTCATGCACTCATTACAAATTAAAATTTGTATGTAATTAGTTTGTATTGTTAACTAAACACTCAAAGTAGTGTGTTACCGAGTTACTATTTGCTGTTGCTGAGGAAATTATCAAAAATAGTAAAATTCTTGTTGAGTTTTGAATGGCACTTCTAAATGTATTCATGTTGTAGTGATGATGGTGATGATTGTGTTAGATGCTCTGTTCCACAAATGGGTCTTCACCAGGAAAATTAGATATTGGAACATTTTATGTCATCCTGTACATAATAGAATGAAGACTATCTCTGTCCAAAATATTGCAATCAAGAAATTGCTAGTAAATTATTAGACTTTTTGTATGTTATGTAATTTTATGATTCTTGCCATGCAAACATACAAAACACAAAATCTGAGAAAATGAATGTTGTCTCTTCAATTTTAGCTCTCTACTTATAGATTAATATCTGCTTATTACTTGACGCGAGTGAAATTGTACAACGATAATGCACTGCGTGCAGAAGTTGGAATTGTCCGCACTCACGAGGCGCAGCCGAGTGAGTATTGCTTATTTTGTGAAAATAAATTGTTTTGCCACTAAAAAATGGATAAAAAGCACATGCATGCTTTTCTATACTAATACATGTGGAATTAAATTCGGGATCCCAAATTTAATTCAACAAATGGCCATAACAGAAAAAGTAAGCATCTTTGAGCCAAATCGTTTGGAGGGTATTATCAGGGGTGAGAGGGGGCGCTTCATTTTTAACACTTTTTAGTATTGCTTTAAGCATCCACAAATCTTTTAACTCTTAGGGGATGATTTTAGATGAATCATTTCATACTCATTACAAATAGGAATCTTGGAGATCATTAAAACCCCCAAAAGCTTGATTTTTGAAAACAATGCTCCAAAATCTACTTGGAAAGCGTCTTGGTAACTTCCTATCTACTTTTGATTCTACTCTGTATAATCAATTGAAGTGAAAGATGAAATAAAAAATCCATTAATCCCAAGTCAATCAAACCATGTGGGCCGCCCGTGGCAAAAGGGTGCAGTTGTCGGCTCGTATGTATGTTGCTGATTATGACATATCTAATGTATACAACTAGTATACATCAGATATTCTACAATGAGCTACATGTAGGAGACTGCAACTACATCCTTTTGATGTAGCCACCCCCATATATCAAATAAGTTTATTATTCATGATTTCAGAACATTTTTTTTGTATAATGTAAATTTAACACCACAGAATTCATATACTTTGATAAATACAATACGATATTTCTTACCTAATATTTCTCATGCCTTAAACTAATGAGTAAGGAAAATAACGAGCTTGGGTAAAGCCAGGCTCCATAGCTTTAGTCTATGACTTATTTTTCAGGGGGGACAGGTCGCCCCTGGTGTGACCCACCTACTTTGTGGGATGCCCATGGATGGTGATCTTCCCCTAGCAATAAAATAAAGGTAGAATTTCCACATTTTTGCCAACATTTTGACTTGGAAATCTCTGTTCATGCACATTCTAAGGCGAGTTTTAATGGAAAAATGAACCAAATGTATTGAATACTTTGTTGAATGGGTACATGTGTGATCAGAGGGATGGTGACAATTTTCTGATTTATCCATGCTGACTTTCAACAAGTGATACATGCTTGATGCCAGGTGGCATACATGGATGATGATATTGACATGATAGTGGCTACAAGGCTATACCATTGAAATGTCACCAACCTCATATGGAGATGATTAAAAAATTAATACAACTTGATTGATGATGATCATAGAGCAGACCTTTAAAGATTTAATCTACAAAGCCATTGACAACCATGACAGAATGAATATACAGCAAAGCAATATTTTTTCATTTTTTTAATTATAAAGGTGTAACATTTTTGTCATCATTTTCACACTTCTGACTTGAAATCTCTGTTCATGGACATTCCAAGGCAAGTTTTAATGGAAAAAATGAACCAAATGTGTTGAATAATATTCTGTTTTGCATATTTTGTTGTAAAGCGCATTGTGGTCTTTGACAGAATGCGCTTAAAAATGCGTTATTATTATTATTATTATTATTACTATGTTGAATAGATACATATGTGATCAGAGGGATGGTGAAACATTGTTGTGGCGATTTTTTGATGGTTTAATTATGATCTATATTTTGTCTGATTTATCCATGGTGACTTCCAACAAGTGATGCATGCATGATGCCAGGTGGCATATATGGATGATGATATTGACATGATAGCGGAGTGTAAGGCTATGAGGCTATACCATTGAAATGTCACCGACCTCATATGGAGATGATTAAAAAATTAATAAAACTTGATTGATGATGATCATAGAGCAGACCTTTGAAGATTCAATATACAAAGCCATGGACAACCATGACAGAATGATTATGTAATTTACAAGCAAAGGAGTATTTTTTATTATTATTATAAGGGTGCTTTTAACAGTTTTGACAAATTATTTCAAGAGGTGCTGTAGATCCTGCTCGGTTAACCCTAACAGATCCACAGGCAGGGGCACTCCAATTTAATATGAATAAAGGTATAGGGCCCTGACCTGTGCATGCGGATGCATATGGTGAGAGAAAAGACCCCTCCAACAATAACAACATCTACAAAGATGGGGACCTTTTGGTGAAAGGTTCCAGTTTGGCTCAAAATGTGTGGTCATTAGTAGAAAAACCCCAGTTTGGATCTAAATTAAGGGGCGTTAGATATTAAGCGAGTCTCAAACTTTTATGCTTATTTAAGGAAAGCTTTCTGACCTTTAACTTTAATTCTTCAGCCCCAAACTTGTATTCCTTTCTCAATAAAGAGGAACCATGTATCCTGGATTGTAATGTTCTCTATGGGGACGCAGGGTCGTATGATTATTGGCATCTTCTTGGATATGTGTTTTGGGATAAACCACCTGGAGATGAGGGCACAACTGGTTTCGCTTACAATGCTGTATCATCATGATTTTTTTGTTGAAGCAAAAATTGAACTTTGGAACTCCCTTCCACAAAACAACCGGCCTTCCAAATTGTGACTTAAATCCCTCTGATGATACAAACAAACCCCACAAAACTAATACCAAACTCAAGGCATCTATTGAAGTCATCTCTGGCAATGCATCCTTTTTGGATTATCTTGGAGGCAGCTTCAACGAGGTAATGAGGAAACGAGGAGAGCTCTTTCAAATTCTTAATCAGAGAAATTTAAAAATCAAAATACATGGATACCGCTCATACAGTTGCAATGTATATATTTCCTTAAGATTGTTCTTGGGTGTAATTACTAAATAAAAGATGATAAAAATGTATTTCAGGTACATGTAATCAAATGAAAAATCAATAATTAAGAATGAAAACTTGAAATACATGTATGTTTTAAATAGAATAGAATATATTCCAAATATTGCAAAAATATGTTTTACTGATATCATCATCATCAGGATCTGGATTTTTTTTTGGAAAATGTTTTATGTTTAGTTACATACAGTCATGTAAGTGTACTTCTATTCTAACAATATTTCTAAAGAGGAACTCACTCAAAAGTGGTAAATCTATAGAACGTTATAATAGAAAGACAGAAAAGAAAATCATTCTACAGGATATTTGCTTAACTTATCATATTGTCTCATTGTATCATAAGGAATAAAAAGATGTGAAGTGATGAGTAGGATAAAACATTTTTTTTCCATCTTTATTTCAACATCACATATTGTTAGCTCAGAATGTCTACATTGCTTGCAATTATTGTGTAGGTAAAAGGAGTCATCCTAATTCCCCCAAGGAAAATTTCTTAATGTATTACTAGGACTTACTGGTCACATTAAAATTTGTGATGAGAATGTTAATTAGAGATGGGGACATCAAATGTAACCCCCAAACATGACATTAATCGTCATTGAAGGGGAGGAAGGTCGTATCTGCAATGGTTGCCCTAAGTTATTTTTATTTTATACTTTGTCACAAGAATGTGAAAAATCCCTCAAAATTTCTGTATTTAGTCAGTGGTTCTTGAAATGGTTCTTCAGGTGACACTCATGGCCATTTAGGGGCAAGGGGAGGGGGTAGACTACCCACCTTGACAAAGTTTTGGTGGGAAAATCGGGATGAAAAGAAAAAAAATTTGGAAAGGGGGACTTTGCGACAGAAAACTTGTTGAGAATTGATGAAAATAGGCAGCAAAAATAAAGAAAATAATAAGAATTTTCAGCAGATTTTCTGTTGTAAAATTTGATCGCCTTGATCGATTTCAACAAGTAGGGTGTCATTTTAAAGCTTAGAAAATGCTGTAACAGATGAAATGATAAAATCAAAATTGATACCATCTTCAAAGTCCCCCCTTTCGGGGTGAGCCATCACATATATAGGTACAATTATCATTAGCAGGTCATTATCAGAAATCATTGTTGCCTGATAATTGCCATGTAGTTTTTTGCCCAAAACTAGAAATAATCGAATTTGATTGGATTGCGATATTTACCCAGATTATATGTGGTTAACTTGCTTACGTTTCACTTAAAAAAATCACAAAAAATAAATTTTCACCAGAGGAGGGTGGTTGTGGCAACTGTTACTGGTTGCCGTAGCCGATCCCCCGTATGCGTACCGCTTCTAGCGTAAAGTCGTTGGGATTCGTGGAAAAATACAACTTCAGGATGGTCACTAAAATTATTTTCCTAATCAGTAAAAAAATTTGAATATGTCCCAAAGAGTAAGAAATTTCAGTCTATTCTCAAACGGAAGTTAAATTAACTCTGATGTGATCTGCTTTGCTGTAAGCTCCTGCAGCATTGAAAATGCACTCTCTTTGGATTGTTTTCCACACTCTCTTTGGATTGTTTTCCACTTGTTTTTCAAGTTTAGAGAATGTAATAATAATAGTAAAGGAGATTTATGGAGCGCAAGATGCAAGGCTTCAATGTGCTTTACAAGAACAAAACCGAACGACCAAAAAACAAGCGGATGTATGGGCCAAATGCATGACACCGAATAATCGATTAAACATTCAGATTCAGATTTATTAGATCATATAAAAATTCAGCCTTGAGCCTGAATTGCATTATACAATATTAATGAAGAAACATTAAACAAGGAAATATACATTTAAACAAACAAAGCAAAGTACAAATGAAGTCAGTTGAGGAGTCAGTGATTAAACCCCCAAAAATGGTGGGGCTGGCAAACTGGTAATCAGGAGCTATTCAACAAATCGATGTAATAAGGAATAGGACTCCTAGAAAACCTCAGCGTACGAACAGGCAGTTGGGTGAAATCACTGGCATTCCTAAGCTTTCTTCCATTAATTTCAAATCTTCATATCATGAATTTAGTGATATGTTTTGTCAAAAATAAAGTTCCCAAAACAGTTCAGTCAACATTACCCTTAAATGAAGCACTTTTTGTGAGCAGTTGTGCATAAATTGTTATTGGAGGTGTTAATTCTGACTGTATGTATGATTGCTGTCACAAAACACAGGGAGGGTAATTAACGTTTTATTCACTTCTCATAAGTCACTTGATAATAATGGTTTCAAATGATGATTTGTGAGGTTTAGATTAAGGCTGATATTGGTATAATCATTACTTTGACAATGTTTATTGGGCTTTATTTTACGGTATCTGGCTGATGTTGAGAGCTTGCACACTTCCTACACAAAAGCATGTAATCTAATTTACGTCAGGACTGGAATGTAAAAAAAATCCAGAGAGCCTATTTAAACCAAGGCTTGATACTCTATCAGACAATTTGTTCATTATTTATTTGTTTGATTATTATTATATCAAAAACAGTGCAAATCTACAACATTAGTATACTTCACTACAAAAGACCTACTCTACAATGTATAAACCTTGAAGTACGCAACAAGAAATCTAACTCTGTTACAAGATCCATAGCACATCCCTTGCATTCTTCAACATTGGGAACTGGTGGTTTTGTATTGTGTAAGAGACTAGTAATGATTGATTAGGATTGATTAGGATTGATTAGGACCAAATCACTGCATATTAATATTTTTGTACATGAATCGCTCATGATTTTGGTATTATTTTTGTTGCTACCACATGGACACACCTTGATCAGAAGTGTATTTGAATATTCAGCAAGATTGGTACGTTGTTGTGAATAAAAAAATGCATAATAATTTACTTCCCCAAATGATCATATTGGTCTATGTACATAAAACGCCTGTTTGTTGCATACTTCAAAGTTTTATAGACCAAGGGCTATAACAAGCGAAAGAATGACCGTAGTCGTCATCTCAGCAAAAATTGTTAATAACTGCTCACAGTGTAAAACTGCTTTCTGAACAACAAGAGTCTAGTTGAGGTCTTAAATATGTTTTTCATATTACTGGTTTATCCTAATGAAATGAAACCTATATGCATTTTTCCAAATGTAAATCTCATCTGCAGATAGGGTAACCTTTAGCAGGAGAAACTTTCATTAGATTTGGCTCATTAGTTTGTTGAAGTAAAATGAAAGCAAGCATATCAGAAGTGCACCATGCGTAGAAATCTCATAAATAGATAGATGCTCTGGCTTATAAATAGTAATCATGTTTATAACAACACAAAAATATCTGACAAAATACTTGTGATGATATATGTTTGAAGTAACGAAGGTCTGTGATCATCACCCATACCTTTACTTGCTTTTTCTGTGATTCTGGGTTAATTTCAAGCCAGGAAAACATGGTTCTATAAAGGAAAGAATGGGTGAACATCAATCACATCAGAACTCGTATAGACTGCCCACAACAATGAAATGGATCTTTCCCAAACTGTATCTGTGGCATTTCTGGACTAAAGAATGCCACGATGCCATCAGCTGACTCACGGAATCTGCACCTGTGAAAAGATCCAGACTTTACATCACATCTTCAACAATTCACTGTTTCTCCTTATACAGGAGCGTACCATTGTTGATTCATGATGAATCCACAGTTGATATTCAAATTAGTGCGTTACGCACAGAACAGCATTTACGAAAGTGCGTTTACGCAGTACATGTAAGTTGACGCACTGCTCATTGGGCGTCGGGTACTTATAGTGTGTGCAAAAGCCCGGTGCTTTGGAGAAATTGAAAACATCAAATCAGCAAACATTCACAAATTAGCACTTTGTTTCAGATTTTGCTAAATATTTTTATGAAGATGAGTAGGCCTATCTGTTAAATGGAAAACATTTAGAATTTAATTAATATCTTAATATAGCTTAGAATATATGAACAGAATTGGTCGGGAAAAGGGTGGGGTTTGCTTATATGTATCTAATAAAATTAAATATAAATTAAGAAGTGATTTGTGTCAAGCAAACTCCAGCTTTGAATCTTGTTTCATAGAAATTGAATGTAACAGTAGGAAT
>JXSR01S004031.1:27370-42826 GCA_000969725.1 Ophiothrix spiculata
ATTTGATTGGAATTTTGGTTGATTTTGCTGATATACTACTCCTTCCCCTCTTGTTACTCTTTAAATTAGAACTCTAAGTCCTTCTGATCTTAAAAAAATGTATTATCCTATAAATAATTGATCTAAGGTTGGCAAAAATATGATGATTTTTTTTTACAAATAAAAGAATTGTTTTATTTGATTTTTTTGATTTTAATCAATTTTCTTTTTGATTTCACTGATTTATGCTCTACACCTCCCCTTTACCCCATGTTACACTTTAAAACATGTGCCTCATTCTGATCTTAAAAAACCTTTACATTAATCTATTTAAATCTGTTATTGATATAAAGATTTGAAAACAAATCACAACCTTAAAGAATTTTAAAAAAATCATGGATTTTTTATATTAATCTATTTTCTTTTGATATTGAAGATATATATTCTACACCTGCCCCTCGTTTTACACTTTCAGTGTGAACATCAACTGTTTCTGATCTTCAAAAATGTGTATTATGATGTAAATTACTGATCCAGGATTGGATAATGATCATTTATAAAAAAAATCAAAAAATCAATATATGTGAATTTTGCTGCGTGAATTATTACACATTTGCCTGACTGTATAAATCAAGTTATAATGTTGAAATGCTACCTTGGTCAGGGTTCATGGGCCAAATTTACATTGGAAATGAGCAAAACTATAAGATGTATGAATGCAGGGGAAAAAATATTGAAAATTCTGATAACAAAGTGAAAAAATTAAGAAGCACTAAAATCTTGATTTAAATCAATGATTTTTTTAAAAAAATCATTTGATTTAAATCGCGATTTAAATCGTGATTTAAATCAATTGATTTAAATCGTGCCAACCTTGCGTGTTTCCGGTAAAAGGTCACTCATATATGCCCACGGACAGTTTGGTAGAGTTGAGCTGATTTTAAGGAGGAAAGAGACTATTCTGCTCCCTGATGAATACTATAAAGCATTTGATTTAGATTGGCCATGTCATGCAGTACTTAACGGACTGGACTGGATTAACTAATCAGAATGCAAATATTTTGAAGGTCTAATCATTAAATCTCCTTCTTTAACTTCTCATGTTCCTTCAAAGCCAACAAAGCTTTTCAGACTTTACTAAAGAACCTTACCTGCAATGGAGCAGCCAACGCACTTGTACAAGGAACAACAGCATTGCAGCAGGAAAGATTAGATCTTTGATGACTGACAACGAATTCAAATTTCACAGCAGCCAAAGAGACAGCATCACATTTATTCAGAGACATTTCCCCCTACTATTTTCACATATATTGAAAGCCAGAGTTCATGACAGCATCCCAAACCACTTAAGAACGTTAATCAGCAATATTATTACACCAGTAGACACTGCAATCACTCAACAAGTCAACAGATACCAACCTCCCAAAGAAGAAGTTTTATTCAAGGAGAGGCACTTGCCAAGATTACACAGGTATGTGAAATTAATTACAGCCAACAAACTATCTGGAGCAAGTAGCCCAGCCAACAAACTATCTGGAGCAAGTAGCCCAGCAAACAAACAGTATGGAGCAAGTAGCCCAGCTAACAAACATTATGGAGCAAGTATCCCAGCTAACAAACATTATAGAGCAAGTAGCCCAGCCAACAAACAGTCTGGAGCAAGTAGCCCAGCCAACACACAGTCTGGAGCAAGTAGCCCCAACAAACAGTCTGGAGCAAGTAGCCCAGCCAACACACAGTCCGGAGCAAGTAGCCCAGCCAACAAACCATCTGGAGCAAGTAGCTCAGCCAACAAACAGTCTGGAGCAAGTAGCCCAGCCAACAAACAGTCTGAAGCAAGTAGCCCAGCCAACAAACAGTCTGGAGCAAGTAGCCCAGCCAACAAACAGCTTGGAGCAAGTAACTCAGCCAACAAACAGTCTGGAGCAAGTAGCCCAGCCAACAAACATTCTGGAGCAAGTAGCCCAGCCAACAAACAGTCTGGAGCAAGTAGCCCAGCCAACAAACAGTCTGGAGCAAGTAGCCCAGCCAACAAACAGTCTGGAGCAAGGAGCCCAGCCAACAAACAGTCTGGAGCAAGTAGCCCAGCTAACAAACAGTCTGGAGCAAGTAGCCCAGCCAACAAACAGTCTGGAGCAAGTAGCCCAGCCAACAAACAGTCTGGAGCAAGTAGCCCATCTAACACACAGTCTGGAGCAAGTAGCCCAACCAACTAACAGTCTTGAAAATGACCAAGATGTATAGGGACTCTGACGGATGCAGTGTGCAATAGAAGTCCACAAGTCTGTTTTCACAATCTAATCCACCATTACCATATACAGTCAACACCTTCTAAAGAGTTGCTGATCAACATTTGAAGAACGTCAAAGGCTTGATATTGACCAAGATGTATAGGAATTCTGACGGATGCAGTGTGCAATGTAAGTCCAAAGGACCTTTTTGGAAATAAGTCATGTTCAATTGGATACCCAAAATCAGTTATGGCATATCTTTGCTGGTTCAAGATATGGAGAAGACAGTGCCGTTGTTAAGCATCTTGACACTCAAGCTGTAAAAGCAGTCACCACAGTTATCATTAATGCTGAAGAACTTTAATATTAAGGAAAACAATAGGCTCATTGTCTTAATATATTCTAAGGCACAAGCTGTGTACACACTACTTTTCAGGACCCTCAAGACACATGCAGCCAGACTGGGATTACAACTGAATCGCAGAAGAGTTTTTGAGACAGGACTGATACCAGCAATTAGAGTGGAGTTGCAGCTGCTGCTCATTGTGGCTGCTATTTTCATTTCAGTCAAGCTATCTACAAGGCTGTCAAGAACAACAGATTGCAAATAATGTATCAGCAGGACGATGCAGTCCAAAGGTTTGTGAGAGAATTGAATGTGCTGGAATTCCTGCCAATTACAGATGTAAGGACTGGGTTGGCAGATGTTTTGCAGAACATGCCAGCCATACCAAATTCATCTGATCTGATCATCAATTATTTCAACCACACCTAGATGGATGGTCAGGTTTCACTGGCTATATGGAATGTGGCAGGACTGCAAAGAAAAACAAACAATAACACTGAAGCGTGGCACTGAAGCATGGCATTGTCACTTCAATGCCATGGTAACAAAGGCTCATCCAAATGTTTGGGATCATATAAACAAGCTTAAGAAGGAAGAGTCAATATCCACGGCAGTAAGAGTTCAAGGAAATGCAGGCCAAGAAGTTGCAAGAAGAGCTTCAAAGTACCAGATGCTCCAGAGGAGGTTAGAAATATTGAAAGGGCAGTATGATAATGGCCAGATCAATAGAATGGAGTTCCTGCAAGGTATCGCAAAAATGTCATGAATATACATAGGAGAGAAGGCGGCGAAATATTGCTACCTACCGGTAGACTCTACACAAGATCTTTAAAGAAACACAATAAAGATCAGTAACAGCTGTGTGGCAAACGTGAAACAACAAATTGATGTTCATGACAAAATCATATTGAGCAAAGAAACAGGAAGAGTACCACAAAGGAATGCAACTACAGGAAACAAAATGATTGCTCCCTGAATGGACAATGCCTCAAAAGATGATATATTTTAAGGTGGTTCAATTGGCCAAAGTCAAACTGATGATATAGGCCTTAAAGAAAACAGAAAAGAAAAAAAAATATAATAGCAACCTCAACCAGGTATACAGATATCAAATTAAAAAAATCAAATCAAATCAAATTTATTTCAATATCATAAAATTACAGACATTATTTATTTATTTTATTTATTTATTTCACTTTATTTCACATTACATTATCATAAAACGTAACATAAACAATACAAATATATTGAGAGATAACAAAAGGCCAGTAAAGGCCTGACAGGGTTATCCCCCAGAAAGGCTTGAAGTGCTTGTTGCATATCTAAAATACCACACAAACACTGAACTAAAACATAAAACATACCCCATAAAATGTTTCAGTCCTTCAACTAACCCACACCCCCAACCACACTCAATATTTTGTAAAGATCGGCCGAAGTTTGGAAAACTTGTTACTTTTAAACAAACTTACAATGGTGAAAGCGTCGAAGGGGTTTATTCATGCAACAGAGTGAGCATGAGTGATGTCTGGAATTTTAATATATACACACCAACAAATGAGGGATTAGGTACATTTTTTATTGCATGGATGCCAAGTCAGAAATTTACAAGTGTGGTATTACATCTACCTGAGATAGACATGCATGTCCATTAGCAATAGAAAAACAGCAGTTTTATATAATTACAGGAAAGTATTCTATAGATATGGATCAACCCAATTTATATCGATACTGTGTGGAAAAGCTCAGGTTTACAAGCAGAGTTGCAGTAAATATGTAGGTTTTTTAAACATGAGTCCAGTGACCTCCAAACCAGCGTTCTGAAGGCTGTTTAGATTAGGAATTTTTTTTGCCCATGTGCAATCTTTATCAAGCTTCAATATAAAGTATTCTTGATGTTTCAGGTGATCAATAGTGCACCTTACCTTTTTTCTCAGATATATCCACCATCTATGAAGCTTATTTTTGTTATTTTTGCTTGTTTGGAATATGTTGGATAAAGGCAGGTTAGGGTTAATATACATCGAAAGATAATTTATTGCTTTTATGTTGCTTGATATTGCAGTACCGTATATTATTTTCTTGTCACCACATCAACCAATTAGCCACACTGACATTGGTCATCAACGTTTGATCAATCTTTTTGCTGCAATATTTTAATTTAGTTATAAGAGTCCAGAATGCAAAGTGTATCACCAATGTCAATCGACAATATATCAGAAAAAGTACTTACCAATAAAATATTTGGGAAAATATAATCATTGGTCGCTAGTATTAATCTGAATTGCCTTCATTTTCTATTTTTTAGTTGGTGACCCACATGTGATGAAGAAAGACTACCAATAGTATGAACTATCACCACATAAAGAGAAACCAGACACTGTCAAGCTGCCACAGCTAAGCCTTCCTCAGCCAGAATCCACCAACAACACAGCCAATACCTTGGGCAAACAACAGTCAAGCCCTGCTAAAATGCTGTTGAGCAAGCAGAGAAGGTCATTGGTAGTATGTTGAAGCAGGCACTATAAAATTAAGTGACAGCAGTGGCTCACTTAGCTTCAGTGACAGGAGCAGTGACCCTGATTACATATCTTCTGAGGGTGAAAGTGATGATTTTATGAAACATTCAAAATCAAAAGAGCAGCAGAAAGAAGGCAATACAGGTGTCCATGATAGGAAATATTTGAAAAACAATTATTGAGACAATTGCTGGGACTTGTAAAATGTCTGGTATGTAATTTTATAAGTGACAATGACTTTGGGACAGCGCAGGAAGTTTGCCTTCAGTGTTCAAATAAGACAAAACCGCACACATTTAACTGGACTTCCCAACCTGGAATTGGAAGAGGCAGAGAGGAGATGTATGCAAGAAACTTACTAGTCTCCACCTCTATTTTGTTTAGTGGAGGCAATTTTGCCAAAGTATCACATTTTGTGAACATTTTGAAGTTTCCATTTATTTCAAAGGCCACTTTCTACCAACATTAGGCAGATTATTTATGTCCTGCAGTGCATGATGCTTGGGCAAGTCAGCAGGCAGAAATATTCCACCAGATACGAGTAAGGGGTACTTTAAATGTAAGCGGAGATGGTCGCTGTGACTCTCCAGGGTAAAGTACAAAGTTTTGCACCTACTAAATTATGGACATGGAAACCGATCTAATTGTAGACACAGAAACAGAAGAAGTTAAGTAAATGAAAATCAGAATGCAATGGAACAAGAAGCCCATAGGCGAATTCTAGACAGATGTGAGGCTGAGCTACCGCTCTACGTCTTGTGCACAGACGGGCATATGGGCACCCAAAAGATGATGCGAGAGCATTATGACAATATAACGCACCAATATGATGTATGGCATTTGGCAAAATTGGGATCAAAGCAGCTCATCCATAAAAGCAAGAAGAAGGAATCGGCAGAATTACTCCCCTGGGTTCCATCCATTAAAACTCAATTTTGGAGTGCTGCTGCTAGTTGTAACGATGATGCAACGGAACTAATAGAGAAATGGCAAAGCGTTAGATATCAAACAATCAACAAGCATGAATGGAACACTGGTCAACGCTATACTAAGTGTGTCTATGGAGACCTGGAACCAGAAGTTGAAAAGTCAGTGAAATGGATAGAGAGGTACAGTCGCCAGCCCATGAAGCTTTCGAGCACGAACGGATGGTTGCGAGAACAAGATTAGTAGCTCTTGACCGCAACTTTAATGTTGGGCGGAAGCAAGCCGTCATAACTAAGGCCACTACCAGCACAGGGAAGTTGGGGAGGCAAGATATAATGTGAGTTACTCGAAAGCTACTGGCAAGTTCAGTGCCCGTCCAGTGTATCAAGACAAAAGACAATGAATTGCTGAATGACACCATGATTGACGTTGTCAAAAGAAAGTGCAAGCAAAGGAAGGACACAGAGGCCTACATTGCTCCATAGACAACAAGGCCAAGCATTGCGCCGAAAGATACTCCAAGATCACCAAAGCAGGAATTAATCCAATTACATCAGAGCTACTTAGGAGAAGAAGAGCATTCTAGTGATGGTTAGGTTCCCACATTTTTTGCACAGTATCAGTTCATATGTATCAGCTTAGAGATCCTTCTACTCTAATCACTGAAACCATTGTTCAATCCGCAACCCTTCGAGCCTTCAAATTGGCTGTTCAGAACCATCTTCTCTAGTTTTTTTTTCTAAAATAGTCTTGGCATGTTTCATCTTTTTCCCTGTGTAATGTTTTTTAGGGCATCCCTTTAATTTATTGTTCTTAATATTGGGTTTTGCCTGGTGTTTTAACCAAATGTTATAAATAAAAAAATGATCATTTTAGTAAACCTAATAGGTGATTTTTTCCAGTTAACGATACAATTAATCTTGGCTAACATATTGTCCAACATATCTTCAAACACATGATGAGCCCGGTATACGAGAAAAGAAAAATGTGGGATTATCTATACATTAGGGCTGATATGTGTACGTTTGGCTCTGGTGCGTTTGGCATAATATATAAGTGTGGTTATAATATGTGACGTGTTACATCAAAAGGTACAAGTTGTCGACCTTGGACAAAATTGAGATTTTTGTGTTACTTGTAAGGGGAAAAAATAAGCTTTAAAATGATACATTGCTTGTGAAAATTAAAGTTTTAGTTTTGAAGTTATGATGAATAAAGACGGTTGTTTTCTTATTATTTTCTTTATAATTTACAAGCTTAATTGGCCTGTATCTCGAAACTTGCTTGGCCGACAACTTGTACCTTTTGATGTAACGCGTCACATATGGTGATGTGTGATTGAGCCTCAACAATATAGGGTCATTTTTTCTGGATTTATGTTATATTGAAAAGGAAATTCTTGTTTTGCCCTGAACAATATGGAATATTGCTTGATCAGTTGGCCTACATTATTGTTTTTCTCTTATCTCTGTCCATTTCAAACATGCCTTGTAACCATGAGACGGGAGTTGAGGCTCTGCATGCCAAGTTGGATTCCCTACAAGCTCAGTCTGGCAACCATATTGCAGATGATTACCACCAATCAAGCACAGGTCCAACAGCCACCCTACCCCACTGCCTACAGTCAGTAAATATCTACCAGGAACATCTGCAGACACAGTCATAATAAGGGACATTGACAACCATGTTGCAATTAATTGGATTATAAGTTAACAAGGAAATTATGAACGGGCAGACGATGGTGCCCAGGCTTCTGAGCAAAGTATATTCAAGGGAACAACTGGCACATTTCAACTATACAGGAGGCCATACCAAAGTATCGGACATTGATGACATTAATAAATAAAATACATCAGGAGAACGCAAGTACAAAGCCATCATCGCACAAGCCGAGAAAGAATTACCAGGGAGTATGACAGGGAGGCTCGGTGATACTCTGCACAAAAATATCGCAAATAAATGTAATAAAATCTGTAGAGGAATTCTAGAACGTGCTGAAAATGTTAAAACCAAAATTAAAAGCATACTATGATTCTACAAACAGTAAGTTTGGTATAGATATTGATACCCTCCCGCAAGCTGGCACTCAAGTATAATGTTGCAGGCATAACGTGACCACAGCTTTTCAAAACCCCGCTAAAGAGTGGAGGGTTCTGAAGCAAAAATATACCCTTTGCCCCTATTCACATCCTAAATCTGGATTATACTGATACTGTTTTCACACTGGGGTTTGAAAAAGTACTATATTTCTTGAAAATTGACCAAAAATTGCTGTTCTGATACCCTAACCTGTGACACCCTTAAGCTTCACCCCACAAAAGAATTCACAGAGTTTTGCCAACATGTGTCATGACCTTTTGGTGTAATGTCTGTAATGGAAAGTTCAACAATCTGTATAAAAAATGGTTAAATTTCTGGAAAAAGGATCAAGTGTTGTCTTGTAAATAACTAAATAACATTTGCTCAAGTGTCCCAGGGATGTACTTGAAAGAAAAAAGAACACTCGATGCAATGTCCGTCGGTGGAATTGCACCAATACTCCCCTTTTACAGATCAAACTTTGTATCTTTCTTCATAGCATCACTGCATAGTTTTAGAGATGGCATCATAACATGAACAAAAAAAATAAATTTTGAAATTAGTCACACCCTAATTTTCCTTAAATTATTCCACTACATTGATCATTTTATTCTTTCTATCAGGTTGGAAACCAAATAGAAAACACTTGAGAATCCTCACACTCACTGAAGCAGGCACATCAATGAAATGTCGATTGTGGGGTGACATTAGTACCACTGAAAAACTTGAAGAAAACAAACAATATAAATTTAACTGCCTCAGAGTGAACACACATAGGACAACCACGGAATTGTCATCAACTGACTTGACTTCTATAGAAGATTTAAGTGACCAACAAGCAAAAACATAGTACATATTGAATTATTGGCATTCATGAAGTGTAAGTATTAGGGCCCCTTCCGAAGAAAATGCCAGCACCCTAACAACTACAATCCAGTGTTCAGCAAGCTCCAAATCCTGTACCTTTACAGGTAGTTATAGCCGTGCCAAAGTTACAAATTTGCAGAAATTAGAAATTGATGGTATTTAGAATTATATAGACGATTCTCTGCTTAATAACAAGGACCAAGTGCTGGAAGCTACAACAGCAGAATTTATAAAGAAATCACATCAGATCCAATAAGAATTTAACACCAAGATTCAGGATAAAATCGACAAAGCTCTTAAAACACTTTCATACACTCTGCGTTATGCGTAAAGCAATTACGCGCTGAAATTGTAAATCTAATTGGACAGTTTGTAACTTATACGCATTCATTAATCTCGTCTAGTTGCACGCTGCGTATCGCGTGGTGCGTTGTACAATCCCCTGTACGCGTACGCGTAATATACTCGCGCTTATATGGCAAGTTTCATTTTAAAAGAAAGGTAAATCTAAATTAAAATGAATAACATGAGACGATGGATGGTTGTATTTTTATGTTTTATTGAAATAGGAAACACATTTTTCAATAATAATGCCGTTTAATTTTTAAAATTATATTCTAATCATTCGTGTATGAAATAGATTAATAACTGCTCTTTACTTGGCGCTTGTGAAATTGTACAAAAATAATGCACCTTGTGCTGAAGTTGAAGTTGTCCAACTCACTCGGCTGCGCCTCGTGAGTGCGGACAACTTCATCTTCAGCACGCGGTGCATTATTGTTTTACAATTTCACTCGCGTCAAGTAATACGCAGTTATTAATCTATAAAGAGAAGCAACAAATTGCATCCACTGAGTTTGAATTGGATGGTGCATTAGCTGAACTAAAAACCAGAAACAAGCAAAAAATCAAAATAGCTGATTGTAACTTGGATTCGGGTGGTTGGAACATTGTAGAGGAGTATAAAAAAGTGCCTCTTGCTGATAATTCTGATGACGAGAAACTAACATATTAAGAATGCTTTCAGATCTGCAGGATCAGCTGCCAAACTCAAGACTCTGAAATCCAAGAAATTGAGGTCGTCTTATGTTAATGGAAGCGGTTTTCCATAAATTTACTCCTGTGAATGTTATTTGTTTGTTGGCCAGTAGCAGTGGCAATGAATATCATAATATTACAGAATTTGTGCCCGGGTATATTGTTCTAGGGTTTAATTGAACTTAGGCGTTATGTATTAAGTACATGGCATTAGCATCAAAGAGCAGAATTATATCTATTAGTAGAAATGTGCTCAGTGTGAAACATAAAACATTTGTGCCAACAATCACCACTCTATCTAACAAGTTGATTTTGCAGAAAACTACATCATTATTCATCAGAATGAAATTAAGAGTGGACGTTGGAATCACCAGCAAGTGACAATCTGTACTATTTGTCCATCCCTTGGTGATGGCAAAACTGCAATTGTCATTGATGAACTTGCTTATGGCCAGATTTTGAATTGTAATCATAAAAAAATCATCAAATACTAAAATAAACTATATGGGATCTAATCAACTATTTCTTTTTTTACAGAAAGGTTCAACCAAATAATTCTAAAACAAGATCAAGAAAGCACTGGACCAGGCACAGAATGGAGAAGATTGGGAAAAGCACCTGCTTGCTTTGGTCACCTTCCTGTTCATTTTTGCTTTGTTGAATTTGTCCTGGAAATATCAACTTTTGCACAGAAAAGGATAGAACATCTGGTAAATAACATGTCTCATGTTTTATACAATGAATGGTTTTTGTGTAGATATATTACCCACAAAATCATTTCAAACATGCTACCTAAGCACAGTCACAGACTTAACACAGAAGTCTTTTTCCAACAGAGTGCCAGAAAATCAAAGAAAACCATAAAATAAAGGGTTAGTTTGATTGTTCAAATGTGGGAAAGACAGCTTTAAGTGGAGCCTGTTTTCCCTCTCTTAACCACCCACGATCCATGAAGAATGTTCCTTGGAAATTAGAAAAGGATGATTTGTCAGATGTACTGCAGAACGTAAAAAATGAAAAGAGTACTTCTGTTCTTGAGGAACGATATGTTGCAGTTGATATTGCTGCCAAAATGTACCAAGTCAGTGCAGACGAAATTATAGACATAACTGAAACTGACAATAATGAAGGGATGAAAATTGTTGATACATTATGCAAGAAAGCACGACCCTTCTTTTCTTCTGTTCTGACAACTTCTGTAAAGAAGAAAACATACTTTTGAAGAATTTTGTGCAGCAATGTGTCCACACCCCGACTGGTCAAACTCCTTCATTACTTGTACTATTTCCTTCCTTCACAAGAATGGTGGCGTCTGTTGGGTGTTGGTTGTACTATTCAGAAGCAGAAACAATATTCTTTCTAGTTGTCGTATATTAACAACGAAATGGCTTTACATGGATTTGAATATCATTCCTTAGGGTTAGGGTTTTGGTAAGTTTTTAAGGGAAAACTTATCCCAAGCATTGATATATTTCAATGAGAATCCTAGCGATTTTGAATATCCACCAGATTCAATCAGGCGGCCAAAATTATAATTTTAAGATATAGATTTAGTAACTGCAGTAGCAAAGGTTCATGATCTACTATTGCTGTAAAATTATAATTACAGTGCACTGTGAAACCAGGGAGAGTATTATAAAGAAAAAGTGAGGAGGAATTATATTGAGAGGAGGGACGGAACAGGAAGAATGTATTGAACATAACAAGAAAGGAGATGGAGACGTGTACTTTGGAAAAGTGGAGTCATATTTCAAGATTCCAGGGGACACTTACGCAAAAATTACCCGTTTTTGCAAGCTTGTCCTAGCCAAAAAACAATTTTGCGCACTCGGTGCTCACTAATTTTTCGGTTTTGACTTTTATAATTTTGTTAGGATGTGAAAGGTGCATGCCCCTATGATTTGTTGGGTGACCTGCGAAAGCTCGCGCATCCCATTCGCCTTGAGACGGCGGTCCCTTAGGCACCTTTTTTCTCGCGCTTTGTTAATAGCCACGCCCCACATTTTTCCGCATTGTCACAGTTTTCAGTTGGAACTAGTCAGGTTCAGATCGTTTTCCCCCCTCCCTCCCCTTCAGTAGTAGTACTGAGGGATTGGGCATACATTTTTGGTCCATCGGGCCCAGAATCATCCGTCCACACATCGCTTACGACGATTGCCTTGTCAAGATTTCTATTCTTGCATCCACAATAGAAATGGATGGATCAATCTGGGCCCGACTCTAACCCGCGGTTTGACAATTGTCTGAGCCCGTGCTCAAACGTGTCGTGTATGTTAACAGCCAGCAGGTACCCGCTGTTACTTTGAACCTGACTGCCCCAGCTAGTCCCGCAATCAGTTAGTGGTGTGATAAAAAGGGGTACAAAAAATTGTGGTGTGATTAAATAGGTACATAAAATGTAAGTCTTTATTTGCCTTTGTGTTCATTTCATGGTGACCCACCATACCCATCTGTGGTTGCAAGGTCTCCTTTATGGCTGTGATCAGCCTGTGAGCAATCAGGGAGAAATGCACTGGTTTGCAAAGCAAAAGCTTGATGAAGAATCCATGATGTGCACTTCTCAAACAAACACTCTTGTTTTTCCATTTTACCCCTTTTACTTAAGGACTTCAGAATCCACTACAATATTATCATTGCAAACTCCTGAAGCTGTAATGGGGGTGTGGAGGGAGGACCTTTATAAATTAAACGAGTCGATATTGCTTATTTGTTTCAATGAAGCCCATGTCATCAGCTCTTGGTAAACGTTTTTTGAGAGGGGGAAGTTAACAAAATTGTTTGTGTTATTATTGAAGATACATCATGCATAATTAATGGAAAATGCATTGCAGCCTTGGACAAAATTGACACAAAAGGTTTAGAAGAGTATGCCTATGTACAATATGAAGCTGCCATGATGCCGGAGATTTGTGCTGTGGCACCATTTGGCACCATTAAATTGTTATACTGATCATAATGCATGTTTTAAACAACCTTATTAGAAATTACTCCTGTCAGCCTATTTGTATTGGTTAAATGTCTATTTAATTGTTTTCAATGGAAAGGAATTCCATGACAGCTACCTTCTATGTGGAGAATCACCACAATCATGTTTTGGTTGTCGGTAATTCACACTTTCAATCCAGCATGGGTATACTTAAAAGGAAGCACAGCAGGTGCTCAATGATCTTGATAGCAATCCAGACTGTATTATTATTCATCATCTGACAAAAGATATTTAAAAAGTTAAATTGAAGAAAAGCTTGTGAAAAAAGTAAGGGTCAAAAGGACAGTTTTCAAAACGTCATGTGAGAAATATGGAAACACTTTCTTAAAACTGCACTTTTATTGTCACTGGGTATAAAAGTAACTGAATTGACTGTTTTCAACAAATATGGTAATGCTGTTGATCTGAGATATGGAATTGATTCGGCAAAAAGTCATCTGAGTCTCGCAAACTTCCAGTTGACAAAACTCTTCATTTTAGTTTATGGACCAGGCATAAACTTTTTTAACCCACCCAAGAAATAATGTCATTGGTCCTGGTGTTGTTTCAATTGGTTACCAAATTATGTATGTAAATTATGCATGATAAATCGTCCATCATCAAGACAGACCATGGACTGTGGTTCATATCACAAATCAGTGTCATTTGAAATCAAGATGGGGAGAAGTAAACATATCTCAATCGACACTAAAGAAACTATATGGAATCTACATATTTTTGTCAGAGATGAAGAAGGAGGAAAGCCTCGGTATAAACACATCATGTAAAAATATCCAAGGCTCTCAAGATAAGTACATCTACCGTTAAGAGAGTTATAAGAGAAGGCAAGAAAACAAAGGGTGTTTTTTGCCCCTTTGATGCTAAAACCCGGGCACCAAAGTATGATAATTTTGCTCATTCAACCTTAAAGAAATTATACATGGTTCTTCGCATGGAGTGTCCAGAGTTCTTGATTGGGTGTATGTCAGAGGAAACAGTTCATGTGAAGAGTCTTACTATGGAGTGCCGCAGGTTTGATATTGTGTGCTGCCAGTCATAACAAGGGTTAAGAAAACACATACTTATTTAAATTTCCTTCCAAAACTTTGTCTTTCTCCCCAACGCCTTAACAATTAAATGATCTCCGTACAGAACTATACAAAACAAAAAGTGAACATGCCCTGGAATCTGAGAATGGGCATCTTAAATACAAAATACAGTCAAGTAGAGCCAAAGTATAGTCATAATATAAATAATAACATTATTAATTTTTAACAGATAGTGACCAAGACGAAAGTTCCGGTGTCATCAGTGAGTGTGTCAAACAAAATGGTAAATATAATATATCAAAGAGTTTTGATAACGGTATTAATCTTAACTCTCAAATGCTTATAAACTATCCCAATACATCATACAAAAATTCTGCTGGGAATCGAACTCTCACATCCTGATCCTATGTCCATATAAGGCAAGCCACTAAGTGCCATGGCATTACTGTTAAGAGGTGTATTGAATCTTGCTCAAAGACGTTAGTTAATAGCTGCCTCTATTATTTAAACCCTCAGGAAGGATATTTGAAGGCCAAAGTTTTACTAAAGGACAGATTCGGTAACAGTCATAAGATCTTACAGTCTGTTCTTAAAAGGGCGAAGGAGTGGCCAGAAGTGAAAGACAACGGTAAGAGTCTAAAAGAGTTCTCCCTCTACATGACCGAATGCTTAAACATGATGAGTGCTGTCCAAGATTTGGGTGAGTTAGATCATACATACTAACACTTGCCATGAAATTGCCTCACCGATTAAAGAACTCTTGGAGAAACAAAGCATTTGAAGTTGGCGAGAAGAATGGGACAGTCAAGTTCGGAGATCTTGTTGCATTCATAGATAAACGAGCGCAGATAGCATCCAACCCGGCATTTGGTAACATCACGCAAGTAGTAGAGCGAGATGAGAAACGGGGTTCAAGCAGGAGTCCTAGCGACTATAGAAACAACAGAAGAACGACGTTTGCAACCAACGTGAACCATAGCTGTGCCTATTGTCAAATGAAAAATCACACAACTTCTGAATGCAGACAACTAACCAAGCTAACTCCTGAGCAAAAATCATCTTTCTGCTTCGAAAAGAAATTGTGCTTCAGTTGCTTAGAAACATGTCATATGAAGACAAAGTGCCATCGTAAAGAGCAGTGTAAGAAATGTGATAGACAACATCCAACAATACTGCATGCGCAGATAGAAAGTCACGAGCAGACTCGGCAAATAACTCAACAAGCCAAGATGATCGGAACGACAATCCACAAGTATCAAATAACCCAATGAACTGTGGACTTACAGGCGCTATCAACAAACACACAGAATCATCTAACCCATCAATAATACTGATAGTCTTGCGTTCTCAAGGAAGTGGTTGATCCCCATAGCAAAAAAACTGTACCCAGCAGATGGCCATCTGCTGGCCATCGGATAGTTATCGGATAGCAATACCATCCGATAACCATCCGATG
>JXSR01S004031.1:44626-57463 GCA_000969725.1 Ophiothrix spiculata
TACAGCGATTACTAGGCATAAAGGGTAGACCCACCAAATTGCATATACAAACGATCAATGGAGAGAAAGCAACAGACACTCATCTGATAAAAGGCCTAGAAGTGCTTGATAAGAGAGCATTCCTGTAAACCTGAATGATATTGTTACCGAAGAAGACTGGTCTTATTTGAGTAGTGTTAACCTACCAGAGTTAGAAGACAAACAAATTGATCTGTTAATCAGCAGTAATGTAGTCAAAGCCATGGAACCATGGGAGATCATCTTGTTGACAGTTTAAAGGGAGATCATTTTGTGAAGGACAACTCCATTTAATTGAACTGACTGGCAATTCACAGTAGTCAGAAGAAGTGGCGGCACCAGCATCTCATCACAGTGGGGGCAAACGAGGGGCAAGACAAATTTCTGGGGGGGGGAAACATTTGAAATATAAATATGTAATGCGCGTGTAGCATGCAACATTTTTCGAACAAATGTGTTTATTTTGGGTAAAAAACACCATTTTTGACTAAAATAATGATATTTAATGGTGAATCATGCGCGAAGTGCAAATTTTTTTTTTCATTTTATGTCAAAATGATCAATAAAAACGGGTAATTGAGAGAAATATGCGCCTAAAAGCTTCTGATTTTTTTTTTCGGGGGGGGGGGCAAGCTGCGGGAGCAAATGCCCCCATGACCCAACACCCCACCCACAACAACACCCCCCCCCAACCTGTGGTGCCGCCACTGGTCAGAAGTTTTGATGTCAACAAGTTCCTTATCATCACACACTGCAGAACAATTTGGCGATTACATTTACATTCTCAGAGGCTTTGAGGCACTGTCTCCTGCTGGGTTGGCCATGCCCTCATCAAATTATATTCCATCTTTACTGCAAGGATGTTTGTGAATTGAAAAAGACAGTTTGCAAAATACAACATAGACTGCCACTACTCTGAGAAAGAAGAGTTAAGAGTCAGAAAGAAAGCTGGAGTTACAACTTGACATTGACTGCCACTACACACATGACTGCATCTGAGAAAGAAGATACTGATTTTTATTATTATTTTTAATAATTTGACCTTTGGGGTCAAGGGTACCAAAAATCTGTTCAGTATATTTTTATCAATCTATCTATGCAAGAACCATCATGCCAGCACCTTCCTATGGTCAGATACTGATTTTTTTTAATAATTTGACCTTTCTTGACCCAATGACCCCCTAGATGACCTCTGATCAAAAATTCCTGAACACCCGGAAGGTAGCCCGCCCAAGGATTAGTCGAAATCTGTAGACGAAGAAGCGTTTGACACCCGATGACCTTGGGTCGCAAAATCGCGAACACCCCCATGAAAATCCATTGAAGAGTATATGAGAAGCATATTTACGAATGTTGGACGATTGACCGATAGATAGACATAGATCATGGGTTAAAAATGCTAGGGCTTCAGGGGGCTAATATGTACCTAATCTGTACCTTATACAGTATTAGTACATTTTAGGTATACTAAACATATACCTATGACTCAGTCCTGTAGTGGAAATGTACCTATTTTGTACCTAATTTATACATATTTAGAACTTGGTTGACAAACAACTTGGATTTATCTCAGAAGTATACCTGAATATACCTATTTTGTACTTAATGATTATTTTGACATACATAACTTTACCTATTTGAGACTTAGTTATTTGATTTTCACTTTGCATGTACCTAAGAATACATATTTCAGACTTGGATGTGGACTCCTGAGATAGGTGATCTTAGGTACATCTATCTATACATAAAAAATCCTGTTTTGGAACTGGAAACTAGTGATTCTAGGTAATATTATTAGTACATGTAGGTATATACCTAAAAAACATGATATAGGTGATCTTAGGTACATCTAGGTATATGGTATATACCTAAAAAGTCCTGTTTTGGAACCGAAAACTGGTGATTTTAGGTGATATTAGGTACATGTAGGCATATATATACCTATAAAATCTTGATATAGGTGATGTTAGGTACATCTAGGTATATACCAAAAAGTACCTAAAATTTGCTTATTTGGTTCCAAATCAAACATTTTTAGGTACATATATGTGTACCGCCGCGGCAAAAGGGTCCAGTTGTCGACCCCTACATGTTGCTCATTGTAGCATATCTGATGTATACAAACACCATACATTTGATATGCTACAAGGAGCAACATGTACGAGCCGACAACTGGACCCTTTTGCCGCGGCGGTACACATATAGGTTCATATTAGGTACAGTACCTAAGTATACTTATTTTTTGCCAGGGTGTTCCATCTGTAAAAGCATGTGCTGATAGATGCAAACTTCAGCTAGAATATGGATTAAGTAAGGCTATGCTGACACTCTTATTAATGATAATACAGGTACTGTGGCCAGCTATTGCTGCTGCAGACAAATTTTCAACAGGGCCAGCCAGAGCAGAAGCCTGAATGAGAAAATTTTACTCCATGAGATCAACCGCATCACCCCTTATGGGCAAGACAAGGACATACTAGTATCTGGATTGTGTGATGTACCCATATCATTTGTGCAGATTTTTTACGCCACTTATTTATGTTTAGACATGAAAAGGTGATGCAAAAGGAAGTGACGAGTACAGAAAATACTACAACAATACTTGGTAGGCAGGAATGCACTGATAAAGAAACTAGGTTGTCATTCACAAAGGAATGGGTAGAGATGCAATCAAGGGGTGGGCTGACAGCTGTCAATGATTCAACATTTTTTTTTAATGGAGACGGTCATTCGGTGAGAGATTCCAACTGACACAACACAGCTACAGAATAAGGATCTGGTTGCACCGATTAAGAAAGCTATTTTGGAAGAACGCTCCATGGATTTCCAGGCGAATGTGCTTGCCAATACAAATTCAAGGGTCCGTTTTTATGTAAGATATCTTACAGAGGACTTTCAGTTCAATATTCACCACCACTTTTATGAAACATGTCACGGTAAGGGAGCGTGCGACGACAAAGGAGCAGCAATCAAGTCAGAAGCAACTAGAGCTGTTATGGCTGCAACTAGAGCTGTTATGGCTGGCACAACTTTTATACGAAATTCAGTAGATCTTGTATATTTTACAAGGTTGCACCTGACAAAATCAGCACCAGAGGGTAAGTGTTGCTAAACTTTTATACACACCGTGTTTCATGTCCATGCAAATGAAGAAGACTGTGAGAGAGTGAAAAAGCCAACCAGTAAAGGTAGCCGGAAGTAAGTTAGCCGGAAGATACATGCATTGAAGAATGTGAAGGCAGAAGTAGGAGGAACAACCTAAGAATTAAAAATCTCCCGGAGGGAGCTGAAAGAACAAATAATGCTATTTGTGTCAATGAGAAATTTGAATGTAGATCTGATTTTTTCCGACAAAGTGTATGCATATTTGGCTCTGGGTTTGGGGTAAAATTCTACATTTTATTACAAATTTAATTAAAAATGAATGATTTTGTTTTTTGATGTAACATTTATTCATGTATATTTTTTTCTCAAATTATTATCTCAAACAAAAGATAATATCTCAAACAAAAGATAATTTTGCCAGGAATAGTCCTTATTCATGGATAATAGCCCCAGTGAAATTTGAGTACAGTTGAGGTGTACTAATGCTGGAGTGCTAATGCTGGATTCCAATCTCCAACAAACATAAAACAAGTCAATCAGAGAAAACATCTAAGACCTTGAGAGGCCATATCACTAAGGTATGAACTCAAACTTACACGTTTTTGAATCTTTTAATACAGCAATTCAATTAAGTAAAATTTATCTCCTTTTAAATACAAAACAAATTGTTAAAACAATAATGTCCTACACTAAATAGTTTATAAACATACATGTCTAACCTACACTACCCTACCCTACTTAAGCCATCAATATGGGCTAAATTGCATTGAAATCACAAATGGGACCAAAGGAACATTTGGGAAAAAACCTACAATAAATTTGAATGATACCAAGACAACTTCAATGACTGTAAGTATATTTCTTTTTCATCTTTTGTTGAGCTTCACCAAATATATGTGACGCGTTACATCAAAAGGTACAAGTTGTCGGCCAAGTAAGTTTCGAGATACAGGCCAATTAAGCTTGTAAATTATAAAGAAAATAATAAGAAAACAACTGTCTTTATTCATCATAACTTCGAAACTAAAACTTCAATTTTCACAAGCAATGTATCATTTTAAAGCTTATTTTGTCCTCTTACAAGTAACACAAAAATCTCAATTTTATCCAAGGTAGACAACTTGTACCTTTTGATGTAACGCGTCACATATGTATACAAATAAAACTATTATTAAATTTCACATCTAATATCATAAAGTGTTAATACATGTATGTGGGAAAGATCAGCAAAACAATACAAATCAGTTTATGTCATCGCATATCGGTTTAAGTAAAATACTATGTTCAGAAGAATAACATAACTGCAATGTACTGACAGTGTGTCGTATAATACCATATCATTTTACTAAATAATCAACATAAAAACAAACACATGTAAACAATGTCATAAGTTAAGTCTAAGTTTTATTCAATTTACATGTTGATATCAAAAAAATACTAATGTCTCTTTTTCATTAACAAAATTGCCAAATTACTAATTTGTAAGCTTAACTTCAAATAAACCATGTAATATCATAATGTCCCAAGGCTTCCACTCTCTGATGGAAAATCTAAGAAGCTTAGGATAATGCATGACTCGTCTTTGTCAAAAATTACTAAGGTATATGAAATTGGAAATCAAGGAGGATTGCTTTCTGGGTTGAAGTTTTTGACATTGGAGAAATTTCGTTCATGCTATTAAAGAAGTATCTGCAATTGCAAAGTTCAAACCAGTGAGAAGGCATGATATTGAAAGTGTTCTGAAAATTAATAAGTTCGATCCAAGAAAAGAGGTACTAAAAGAAGCAAGGAAGCGGTACATAAGCCTTGGAGCTTCAGTTGCCATTTTCATGTCATGGATACCCTCTATTGTTTCAATTGCCTCAACTGATGAAATTGTGAAAAGTCTTTTGAAGTCATAGTTGAACTTTTGTTCTGTACTTTGGCTGATAAAGCAACTGCTTTCTTTGGTCACCTTCCTGTTCATTTTTGTTTTGTTGAATTTGTCCTGGTAACATCAGCTTTTGCACAGGAAAGGATACACTGTCTGGTAAATAACATGACCCTTAATGTTTTATACAAGTGTAGATATATTACCCACAAGATCATTTCAAACACGCCATCTAAGCGTTGTCAAAGACGTAACACAGAAGCCCTTTTCCAACAGAGTCCAAGAAAATCAAAGACCACCATAAGACACAAGGGTTAGTATGCAAAATAGTTTGATTGTCAACATGACAGAAAGAATTCAAGGTGGTGGGAAAGAGAACTTTAAGCGGAGCTTTGTTTTCTCTCTTAACCATCCACAATCCATGAAGAATGTTCCCTAGAAACTAGAAAAGGATGATTTGTTGGATGTGCTGCAGAACATAAAAAATGAAATGGGCACTTCCGTTCTGCAGTTGATTTTGCCGCCAACATATATCATGTCAGTGCAGACAAAATTATAGGCATGACTGACAATAACAAAAATCGTTGATGCATTACGCTAGAAAGCACGACCCTTCTTTGCTTCTGTACGGACAACTTCTGTAAAGAAAACATACAAAATTTAGATACTTCAGTTGTGTTTGTAATTGGCTTTGGAAAGCGTTTGTCAGAATTTTCTGCCATGTTGTTTTCTGTCATGAGAATAGCTGTTCACTTGCACAAATATTTGAAAAGGAATATCCAGATTACATGAAAACTGATGGTGATTTGGAACACTGTTGGTGTTAGTGATAGTGATGAAGGGACAGCACATAATCCTCTCCTTTTACTAAGCACGAGAGAGTGTGTATTTCGTGGGCAATCTACAAAATTTGATTTCACGACCAAGCTTCCCCATAGCTTACACGACTGATGGTCCTCTTGTAGCAGCCAGTTTCATGTCTAGATGCAAATCATGCTCAGTAAGTTACTTTTACTCCTATTATGAGGCAAAAAGTGATGAAGAAGGAGAATGCAATAACAGATTTTGCACCAAACTAGCTCATTGTGAGCAATACTTTCAGATAAGCAGCAAAACATTCTTTAGCACGTCATACTTATCTTTGTTAAACAATGAGATGCCATTGAGTAGTGTTACATTTGAAGCTGCTGCAGATATGTACAATGCTAAACATCATGTTAATTTGTGCAAAGCAAAATCTATGTGGCTGAAATTTGCATGACAAAGATTATTAGACAATTTGATCTTAATGAGCAATGTTCAAAGAAAGCTTGGTTTCTAAACAACTTGGTCATGCAGTATTTTCAAGACATTAGGTGGTATTCTTTTATGAGAAACAATTCATGTTTATAAACCCTAGCTAAATAACTACAGTCACAATGTTTGGTAGGATATTCATGCTAAGGCTTCGTCCTTAATAGGAACAATATGGTAATCGTCAATGTAATTTCAAATTAAAATTTCTTGATGAGATATACAATATGGTATGACTCTATTTGCAATAGAGATTCAGGATCATAAGATAACTACTACTACAGTAAGTAAAAACATACCAGTAAATTAAAAATATTGGTTCTCAGAACCATGCGATCTCTCTATTTATCTGTCTATCTATCTGTTTGTCTGTGTGTCTGTCTGACTCTTAATATCAGTGGATGTACTAAAAGTTTGCCAACTCTGAAACTGACAATTGGAGTTAACAAAACAAGGAAAAGGTCTTTGAAGATGGACCCAGTAGAAGAAAAACTGTTACAATCGTTAAAAGATGCACAGATGAGAAAGGATGAAGAAGACTTGTTTAGAGAGGCTATATATATCTTCAACCCTTCAACGCCTCCCACCATACAAGCGAGCACTTGCAAAGGTACACAGATCCAGCAGGTGCTTCTGAAGGTAGAGTTTGGAGAATCAGACGATATGATGAACATGCCATCAACATCTGCATATGTTGGTTCTGCACTAAATGCACTTTACAACTAAGATGCCACATGATTGATAATAATATATGAGTCTTCTTCATTTCTTATCAATGGTTGTTTATTCAGCATTTAGACACACATTTATTTATGGAACATACACTTGTAAAAATTACCGTATTGTGACGGTAAAACTGTAAAAGATGTTAACGGTTATTTTATTTGAATTTTTACGGTAATATACCGCTAAAGTTGCAGTAATATATGTGATAGAACCTAAAAAAAGAAGATGATTTTGAAACCAAACACATTTTAAACAACTATTATGATAACAAATAATTTATTATTTGTCCAGAACGTTGCCTCTTAGGACTTTTTGAGTTTACCAGGTTGCCAATCCTTCAGGTGAAGATAAATAGTCGACAAACCTAGATCTTATCTTATGAAATATTTTGTGGGCAATGAAATACCTAATTTTAATTAAAAACTCTAAGCTTTCATATGATGCCAAAAATTCAATTTTGATGTCGCAACCAAATACCCCCTTTAGGAAACTTCAAATGCTGTTCTTCCTAATCCAATACATGGTTTCCAAATGATATCTATCTTAAAGGAGGTTAAACAGTTGTAGATACCAGTATAATACTT
This sequence comes from Ophiothrix spiculata, assembly GCA_000969725.1. Taxonomy (NCBI): domain Eukaryota; kingdom Metazoa; phylum Echinodermata; class Ophiuroidea; order Amphilepidida; family Ophiotrichidae; genus Ophiothrix; species Ophiothrix spiculata. Next base: position 52,223 of record JXSR01S004031.1, read on the forward strand.
TTATTAATGGTTTAAAGGTGGATTTTAAATGTATCAATAAATGGTACCAATATCTGAATATTAATTTAATTGAAAAGGAGTGGTTCAGTATTTGTATTTACAACTGGAAAAGCACTCATGATGTGAAACTCCAGTGGTTCCAATTCCGCCTTCTCAACACGATTCTTTGTACAAATACACTCTTATATAAAATTGGTAAATCTGACAATCCTAATTGCACTTTCTGTAATAATGCTGAAGAAACTATAACTCACTTATTCTGGGAATGTGAATCTACATCAAAATATTGGCTTGAGTTCAGAGTTGGATTAACATAAATTTGAATACAAACATAGTCTTGAAACAAGACACTATATTGTTTGGGAATTTTCAATACAAAGACCATGCCTTTAATAATATTCTGCTTACTCTAGAGTTTCACATTTACAAATGCAGAATCAAAATGATAAAACCTTCTTTTAACTATGGTAAGAACAAATTACAGTATCTCTTTAGTCAGGATGTACAGCCATAATATGAAGTGTTGTGAATTCAATAATAGATGGCATAGGTGGAGAGAGGTTTTTTAATAATAATTTTTGTTGAGGATCTCTCTTTTGTAATGGTAAGCATATTTGCACTTTGTTCTCAAAACTATTACTACCATTTTGCTATCCAGTTGATTACCTGTATATAATTTTGCATAAATGTATTGTTTAATATATGGTATATCATATTTTTGCTATGTCTGGTAGGAAAGAGATAAAAAAAACATTGATATTTGCTAGATGTAATAATATCAATTAAATTCTCGGATAACGCAGGCTTGCCAACCTTTGAAAGTCTGAAAACGGGACACATTAAGCGAAGCGTAGTGAGCGGAGCGAGCGTAGCTTCGCTCCAACGGCCGGGGATCCAGGGGCCCGCTCAAGGGCCCCCGGTGGGGTCCAGGGGCAACGCACCTGGTGGTGGTCGAGGGGGCGATGCCCCTTGAAGCCAGAAGGCATTTGAACATCCTGGACCACAGGAGAGGCCATTTCCAGGAGTAAAATGTATTTAAATTCAGTACTAATAACACATTATTTTTCACTAATTTCATGAAATTAACAATTGGTTTTCTCTTGATATAAAGAGAATTGAAACTCAGCCATTCGGCCGGGGGTCCAGAGGGCTTCCACACAACTTGAACCACAGGAGAGGCCATTTCATAGTGTAAAATTTTACCCATTTACTCAAGAATGCCAATGAGTGCAGGAGATATTTAGTCAAAACAAGCAAAGGCCTTGGGATGTTGGGTAGGGCCATAGCCCCTGCAGGGGGTCCAAGGAATGTTTGTGTAGTACAGCTGCATCCTCATGGAAAAACCTCTCCTCCCCCCTCCCCCCAAAAAAAGGCCATTCTGCCATTTCACACAGTAATATGCTATGTGAATACTCCTCAAAAGGATAAGTGCAATAATATTCTAGTGGAAATAAGGGATTCCACCCTGCCAGCTTGACCCCCCCCCCCCTCCCTGCAGGGGGTACAATGTGTGCTTATAGGTATAGTTGCACCCCTAGAACATTTTCAGTAGCTGAAAAAGAAAGAAAAGAAACAGTAACTTTCCATTTTGATTTTTTTAAAAAAGATGTACGGATTAGCCAGAATATGCCTTTTTATTACGGGTTTTGCTATATAATTACACACAAACGTACATTTTAAAATCGCTTTCCCGACCTTATTGTAATACCGAAATCTTTGAATTCATCATATATTATGAGTTACGCAATTTTGATAATTTAATAATTTTTGAAAGATTTTGAATTTTTGAACTACCCCCCACACACACACCCCCACACAACCCCACCCACCCCATTTATGAAAAGATTATAATTGCTAAGTTAAATGTGTATTGTCTCCAAAATAAAATCACATAATATTTTCTTTAATACTCTCTACCTGAGATAAGTAATAAGCCAACATGTGTAAGCCATCTCTCTGCCTGGCCAAAAGCACTTTATACATGTATTCTCTCATTGGATAAAATCTCTTTTACAGAAGCAACTGTATCACTTCAATAGTGATATTAACAGTGTCTGTAGCAGTGAAATTTTTAGGCGTCGCGACTTTTTAGAATGTCCGATATTAACGAAAATGAACATGTCGGAACGAAGTTACTTTTTACTTTGAAACATCATGGACAAATAACATCGACTTTTACTCATAATTTTGGGTCAGAAAAGTTAAAAAAACATATATAAATGTTATATTATGATCTTAAAAAAATCAAAATATTTTCATGCCTGTTATTGTATTTTTTTCTATAACTTTTTTTCTTCTATTTTTTCAGTATGGAAATGCGGGACGTCCCGCATTTTGGGCTTTCAAAAGTCTGAAATGCGGGACTGTCCCGTGAAATGCGGGACAGTTGGCAAGCCTGATAACGTTCCAAACTATTCACACACCTCATGGCATCAATTTAGAATCCCCTGTGCAAAAGGAACTTCATCACCATAAACTATTATGTAATTACGGTTATGAGCTGTGTACATATTAGTTTAAAACCAGGTATAATTTTACAAAAAGTTTAGATCATCTTCAACCTAAACTTTCAAAATAAGAAAATAGACAAGACTTGTGTTAACAACATTATTTTTTTCTTACACTCTTTACAAAGCATTTGTGACACGATCAAGGGAGGGTGGAGTTTATTTCTTTGAACCCGGTTTTCTATGTTTCTATATCTAAGGGGTGCAACCCCGATTGATATTCCGAGGTCTGAAGCAAATGTTTAGATTTGTAACAATGCTCCGAATTAAACTTGATGCCAAGTTTCATAGATTCATTTGAATTTGTTTCAGGCTAAAAAGAAAAGTTACTGCCAAAAGCTCAAGAAGAACAATCCTGAAAAGGTATTTGGAGGAACAGAGAGAAGATCTAAGAATAGAAGGAATCTCCAAAACGAGGCCTTTCCTGATGACAATGTGCTCCAAGCAATTATTGCCCGTAACAGAGAGAAATGTAGAATTAGACAACAGAAACGGTGAGAAAACTTGGCAGCCAACCATTTCCAAATTTCATATGCACAAAGTAAGAGAAAGGATGCCTAAAGGATGCCTATATATTTTTGAAATTTGTGATTGAAACCATGCATAACAGCATAACAGGCATGTTTTATAGCTATCAATCCATCTGTAAAGAAGAGTCATTGATTGTAACTGAAACAATCTCAACAGATCATTATGTGATTTAGGTCAAATTTTTCGAAAAAACGTTATGGTCCGCTGGTGACCAACTCTGATGTTGACAGAAGATGTATATTGTATTTTATGCAATTCAGAGAAAATGCCAAATTAAATCAAAATTGGCCAGCAAGTCGGATGCACATAATCGCATTTATTTTGCTTTCACATTCAGGTAGAGCAGTGTCTTCGATAGCTGTTTGTATATCTGCTTTATGGGAAGGTCTGCACCAAAAACTGTTATTTTTTGGCATTTTTAATTGTTATTTCATGTAAAAGAGCAAAATTTTCTGAGCCAGATGACGTTTATTCCACTCAAATCGAAACTACAGTTCCAAAGTTACAGCAATTTTAGTGTGACGTCTCAACCAAAATATGCGTATTTTGTTATGTTTTATACTGTTTTCAAGCAGCGGTAATTAATATATTTCTTTAAAAAATCATATCTCAAAAAGTAAATTTCAGTGCTATCATCATGAAATAAGTGTCATTAATTATATTAATTCAGGTGCTTGCACATTGCATATATTGTGTGTTATCATTTTTGACCTAATTTGCATAATAATTAAAATAAGTGTTTCTAGACTAAAAATGAATTTATTCAAAAACGCAATTTTACCATTTGAATAAAGTCTAGGTACGCAACCGAACATGCTAGAGAGCTACTTTTTTCTTTGAAATGGAGAGAAACAATGAACTAAAAAAATGTAGGAGTTAGATTTTTGATATTTTATTTCGTTTTTGCATGCCAGACCCTTTTTTTGAGCCAAAAATGATAATTTTTAAGGTCATTTTTGTGTTTTTTGATCATATTAAAAAAAAATAACAATTTTAAAAAATCTAGCTCCTACATTTTTTAAGTTTATCCTTCTTCTCCATTTCAAAAGAAAAAGTAGCTCTCTAGCATGTTCAGTTGTGTACCTGGACTATTTTGAAATCTGATGCCTGAAAATCCAAGATGGCCGCCAATTAAATATGCAAATTAGGTAATTTTTGCATTTTTGTATTTCACTCAACCCAAGTGTCCTTGACACCAAATATGAAGTGTCTAGCATGTTTAATTTTCTTCTGTTTAACCTTCTATTAACATTTGTACATAAAATCAATGGCTGGTTCAATCCAACAACATCATTTTTGGTCACCAAAATGTAAGAGGGATGCCGTAGGCTAAAACATTAAGCAGAAAATCAGGTCCCATTGTCCATATGCATGCTTGACAAAATTCTTATTGCACTCAATGTAGTTCTAGTTATGAAGCTATCCTTTTCAAAACAGCCTTCATTTTAGCATTCTTTAGCTTCCTTAGATTAAGTGAATTTAAGGGGGCCAATCAAAAGTAATTTCCATATCAGATGTGAAAGTAATTTCTGAGACATCTATTACATTGTTAATTCGTTATTCTAAGACTGATCAAGGAGGTATTTCATTCTAGGATAAACTTAGCAGATTCAAATCACCCAACCGTATGCCCAGTTAATATTCTCATTGAGTTTTTAAAAAGTTTGACCAAATCAAAGAGGGGGAGCCTTATATTTCAAAATCTGCCCCTGACGTCATATGCAAAATTATGTCAAAGAAGGTATAAAGTTCATTGGTCACAACCCAGCTCATTTTAGTTCCCCCAGTTTCAGAATTGGTGCAGCGACAACAGCTGCTTTAATTAAGGGGGTCATCGGAGGAGGATACTAAAGGACTCAGGCGTTGGAAGTCCCAGGAATACCAGTGACATATTAGTCCTTATCAATTATTGGAATATTATTTACATTTAAAAAAATGATGATCATTTATATTTATTTCAGAAACAGCTGTCCAACGGACCTGGATAATAGGCGATTCGATTATCAATAGAGTGGGAGCAAGTAACCAGCAGCTAGTCATTGGTGGAACTGTGAAATGGTGGAGATATCCTGGTAAAGATCTGGAAATTTTGGTGCCAATGGTCCAGGATCTGTTAAGCAGAAAACCTTTTTTCATCAACAATAATAATACATCTGGGCACAAATGATATTCTTTTCAGGCACTATGAGAAACATGGTTGAAG
>JXSR01S004031.1:72886-84174 GCA_000969725.1 Ophiothrix spiculata
ATCCTTAAAGGGTAAGCTCATATTTGATACCTAAAAAGGATCAAAATTGATCCTTTTTGTCTCATATTTGATACTTTCTTTCTAAGAGTGTAGTTAGTTTAATTTATTTCTTCAATGGTTTTTGAAACTGTACAATATCTGCACAAATTGTCTCTGACGCTACGCAAGCACTATGTCATCCCAGTATAGCAACGTTATAGCTGCAAAGGATTAAAGCGCCAAGAACCACCAAGATAATCCAGATTTTTCTATATAGAAAAATTTGTTTTTCAACTGATGATCCAGTATTTTCGAGTTACTGGACATATATACTCATATATAAAGATGCAAGAATAACTCTCAGCTTGACATCAAAGATATGCAAAAGTTGAAAAAGTATATCATGGAAAAGCAAGCAATATAGATGCTGGATGGATAGGTTATTTCATTTAAAATATAGATGCTTATGAACTATAGGCTCTTGAAGGCTTGTACTCCTTTGTTAGAGATGGATTCAACTGCTGCTTCAAGCAGATTATTCCATATCCTGATCGCAGAGTGCAGGAAACTTCTGTCAAGTGTGTATTTCCCATAGGTATTTCCTGGCATCAGGTATAAGGATAGTGCATGAGCAGGCATGGCTACGCTAAATCTCGTAGAGCGAATTCTTTCATACAGCGATGGAAGCATAGCTCTGAGGTCTGCTGGGCTGTGACTGGAGTGCATACCATGTTTATACAACACTGTAGTTGTACCATTGATCCATATAGCCTTTCTTTAGATAGAATCAGGTTGGTCAAGGATGGTAGGAGAAGCATTCACCCACGAGAGGCACGCATATTCCATGACACTACGTACCTGTGACTTGTAGACAGTGGCTTTGCCCTTTTTGTTTAGCTCACCTGCAACCTTGCGCAGCGCTCCTAGTTTTTGTCCAGCTTTCTTGCAGATGTGCAGATGGTTTCTTACTGTGTTTATCCCTCATTTGCTGTCAAATGCCAATCCAAGGCTATTAGCTTCACACTTCACCGCCAGCTTACAGTCAACAAAGAACATGTTGAGTTTAATGGATTTCTCTTCCTGGACAACACCATGGCCTTACATTTAGTTGGCTCAAATGTTACCTTCCATTCGTCAGCCCATCTCTTCATCACTGTTCATCAGGTCAATGTCTCTGTTCAAACAGGCTGTTACTGAATTTGCCTCCCCTTGTAAGATAGATGCGAAAAACGTAGAATCATCAGCGAATATATACAGCACCTTTTCACTAGTATCGACCAGATTTGATGAATACTGAAAACAGGAGTGGTCCAAGTATAGATTCTTCTGGCACTGAAGCGGTGATTTGTAATGGATCAGAGGGTCGTCCTGAAATTACCACCTTGATCATGTTGATAGACCTTCCGCAGAGGTAGCTCTACAAAAAGGTTAGAAGCTGTCCACTAACACCCTTGCATCTAATTAGCTTAGCACACAGTCTTTTATGCCAGACTTTGTCAAAAAAACTTTGATTTCGAGAGCTATGATGCACACTTCTTGGCCTTTATCCAAGTGGTAATTTCACGCCTGTGAAGGGATGGTAAGGAGGTCTGCTGTGTAGTGTGCTATGATTTGGACGAAAAATAAACTGTCTGTCGCACTGTTGTTTGAGGTGGACATTTATTATTTTTAACCAAGAATTCAATTTTTCTTCTCAGAAAGTTGAAAAAGCAGTACAAGTAAATGGAATTTGTTGCATAATAAAGTTTTAAACCCGTTCTCAAAATTTTGTTCCATTTTTGTCGAAATTTTGTTGATTTTGAGCACATTTACTGGCACTTTTGGTTAATTCAGATTTGTGCAAAAATGAGGGCGCTAAACATATTTCAATATATTGATTATATTTGATTATCGATTATGTTGTTTGATCTGTAAAGATTTTGGCTAAAAATGATAAATAAAATTTTCTTGACATCAGATGCATCATTTGCATATCTAATTACACTGTAGTACACACCAGTATATCCCTTCTACATCCAAAAATGAGTTTTTATGAATTGCGCCATCTATTTTGACACTTAGAAATAAAATGTCCCTATTTCTATTGGGTTCAAACAACAGTGGTCGGAAATGAGATTGTTGCGAAGGAGGTAGCTAGCTTTGCAGTTGCTTGTGAACTACTGCTTCCATAATTATACTGGGGAGAGAAATTGTACGGTACTTAGAACGATCGGCTCCGGAGTCTCTTGTATTGATGTGACAGAAGCCATTTTCCATTGGTTTGGAAATGCATCGGAGGAAAAACAAAGGTCAAATATTCGACATAGAGGAACAGCTAGCTCAGAACTGCATTCCTTCAGAACCCTTGATGGAATTTGGTCGGGACCGGATGCCTGGTCTGGTTGAAGCTGCTGTAAGATCCTCCTAATGTCATTAGCATGATTAGGTTGAAGCTGCTGTAAGATCCTCCTAATGTCAACCGCATCAAATTACTGCCAGAAGGTTTATTTGCCAACTTGACACATTTGGAACACTTGTTCATTTCAAATAACAATTTTGCATATCTTTCCTTTCATCTTTTTGGAGATTTATTGAGTCTTGAACAATTAGATTTGTCTGAAAATAGTCTGAAACTTATTGAACAAGTTCAAATAACAAATCTTCGTCTCCTAGATTTGCGAGGTAATCCTTTGAATGACGTCACAAATAAACACTTTGACGAGCTTTCTGAAAGTGTGAGTGTATTTATAGATCAACCAGTTATCTGCGTATGTTTTCTGAACAATTCAAACAACTGCTTGGCTAAGCAAGCGCCATCTGCTTACATGACATGTGACCGGTTATTATCAACAACAGTTTTAAGCGTAAACACATGGATTCTTGGTGTAGGTGCTATACTAAGCAATTTGTTTGTGGTAGTATGGAGACAATTTACACAAGAAGGAAAAGAAAACAAAGTGCAAACTCTCTTATTAAGTAACCTTACCATTTCTGACCTACTAATGAGAGTCTACATGATCATCATTGCATCTACTGATGCATATTATGGGTTATATTTCCCAATGAATGCTGAAAGTTGGAGAGTTGGAAACACTTGCAAAATTGCAAGCATGATGGTTGTAACATCTAGTGAAGCATCTGTCCTTTTTGTAACTCTGATAAGCATTCATCGCTTTATTAATATCAGTAATCCTTTCACCGTCCATAAGTTAGGTACCAGTTCAACAAGGTGGGCTTCTTTTGTGATATGGTGTGTATCGTTATCCCTTGCCTTGGTAGCGACATTAATGGCAGGAAAAAGTCAAAACTTATATGACAATTCGCACGTATGTATTGGTCTACCTCTTGTGCAGGTAGTGAGCTTTGATACAGAAACGGCTTTTCATTCTGAAGCTTTTTATGACTACAATAACTTTAGTTATAAAATGTATACAAAGGTAAAACATATACAAACCAATCCTGGCTCATACTATTCGGTAGCCATGTTCATCGGGCTTAACATGCTATGTTTTCTACTCATACTAGCCTGCTATATGTCTATAATTAAAATGGCCATTAAAACATCTAAAGAAGCAGCAAGACAAAGAGAAATGGCAAAAGAGATTCGCATGACTATCAAAGTCTCAGCAATTGTATTGACGGATTTTTGTTGCTGGTTTCCAATCTATCTTGTTGGAGCTTTTGTCCAGGCAGGTATTGTGTCCGTTCCTCCAAGTAAATTCGCATGGATTGTAACATTTGTTTTGCCTATAAATTCATCCATTAATCCATTGATGTATACAATTGGTTCTCTAATTGGAGAGAAATGCTCTAGGAAACAATAATTATCACAGCATATTCGGACTTAAAGTAAAGTCACAAACTGTTTTTATTTTTTGTTTGTTTCACACTAAGTGGTTTTTTTTGAGAATCAACACCGATTCTACCTGTTAGCAAGCTACTCAAACTTTGTTTATAACCAATTTTATTAAACAGCCCTATCTCTCAGACAAATTGGAGAAAATGCCAACTTCCATTTACTGAATCAACCTTTAATTCGACATGACATCGACGGTTCAGAAAAATATAAATCAGAATTGCTTTTTGGTATTCAATATGTAGGCGGGACCCAAAATAACATGCGTGAGCGCATGCGTAACCATCACTGCACCATCAAGCACTACACCAAGCATTGCTTAGTTTCTGACCCTCAAGGCTCCATCCTTGGACCAGTTTTGTTTACACTTTACTCCCAGCCTTTGTCGGACGTCATCAATCAGTACAACTGTCATTTTCATCAGTACGCTGATGATACCATGTTGTCTCAATGTAGCTCACCTAACGATTTCGATTCGACTAAAAGTGTGTATTCAAAACTGTAGTGGTATTCTTTGTTGGATGGATAGTATAAGACGGAAGTCCTTATTGTTAGCACCAAATCTCTTGTAAACAAAGTCGATTATGATATTTTTCAGATTTTAAGTTCTTACATTTCTTTTCAGGATTCTGTTAGGTACCTTGGTGTGAGGCTTGACCAGACATTATATACGTCCGATCACATCGGAGACCTTTGTAGATCTTTATTTTTATCGTTGAGGCGTATCGGCACAATTCGCCCTTACTTGTCTGAAAGAGCAACATCATGTCTGTTAAACTCTCTCATCTCCTCGCGCATTGATTTTTGTATTTCTGCCTTATCACTGTCAGGTATCACCTCTGACAAACTAATGCATCAAAATAGCGCTGTACGTCTCATCGCCAAAAGATAAAATTTGATCGTGTTACTCCCACCCTCAAAGAATTTCATTGGCTGCTTATTGATTTTCGCATTAAGTTCAAATTATGTGTCCTAGCTTTCTGTCATTTCGAGGGCAACCTTTCACCCTACCTTACACATCTATAATCCTCCCCGCACACAACGATCCAGTGTAATGAAATGCAGCGTCCGTGTGACTGAAATGTCCTAGCTACTATATCAAATTGTGAAGAACGTACTTGTACATGTGCGATCAATAAATCATCGACTGCGACTTATTCCGTGTAGTTCAATAAGACCCGGACTCCTGGTTATGGGTCATTCTCATTACACCGGCTCTCAAGGGATTCTCAAGATACCAAACTCAGTTTTCAAATCCGCCGGTGAGCGTTCATTTCGGTTTCAATGCCCCACTCTTTGGAATCCAAAACAACATCTGTAACATATCGTCTCTCAGTCAATTTATATACGAGTTAAAAACCCTTCTGTTCCGTCAGGAGTTTCCCGTTTCTTAATTTTTCGTCGTGTTGGTCCTTATTCATTGTTCATGTTTTCACACGCTTCGAGATCCTTTAGGATGATTTTTGCGCGTTATAAGGATGCTAAATTATTATTATTATTATAAATAATAAAAAGGTAGGCTCGTTTTAAAGGCAAAAATTAAAGAGTTATGAGAGAAGTCATGTATTATTTATAGAAATGGTATTTGTAAAGGATAACAATTTGGATAAAAGGTATCACAAATAAATTAATGATGCTCTTTACTATGTAATATAAATATAACATTTGTAGAACATGGATAGATTAACAAAAATGATGAGGCAATCATTTAGAGGGGGTGTACATATTTATAATGCGTTAGCATATAAGTTATTTAAAATTAAAATTGGGCAATACTTCAGAGGACAAAATATTTATGCGACTCTTATCGCGCCTGTGAAATTTTAATAGCTGTCATGTGTTGGCATGACACGGATTTTTTTCTGCGATTGGCTGCGGGGATGTGGCCAGATTGTGGTGAATTCTGATTAGCTAAATGGGTATGAATATATAATGAGTTTTGCTTCAGTGCGAAACAGGAAATTCCTTAGCGCAGTTCGGATTTTTATTGTATTAACCTCTATCTATATCATCTATAGATGTTATAATTTCGTCATGTCGGTATCTTAATAAAATCATCGATTATTATATATCATTATAAATAACTTATTTCATGTGTGTGGCCGGAGTCTTCTTTATTATTTCAAGCAAGGATTTACTCTTCATCCGTGCAAAAATTACACTGATTAAGGACAATATGACCTGAAAATCGTTATTTTTTGTTACAAATAGGTCAAAATTCAAAATAGTGCTATTATTATCCCTAAAGGTTCGTTTACATTGCGACGACATGGCCCTCGACATAGGGTAAGTTAACGTATTCCAAAATTACAAAATCCTTGACGACAAGCAACGAGTAAAGATGAAAAATCAAAGTTTATTGACGGATAGTAACGAATCTCTGCGATACCACGACAACAAGTGACGAGTGGATGCTGAAAGTAACGCAGACTTATTAATAAATTAAGAGTTTGGCTTGATGTTGGGTGACGACTTCTCGTCGACGAACAACTGTAAGCAACGTAGTGAGGCGGCAGACACTGACCAAGGCTGACGTAAAGGAACGAATGCTATCGACTGGTCACGACAACAGAAACGTGACTTGAAGTTTTTGCGGGTGGTACAATCATTCCTACTCACATCCCTGCAACACACTGTTGTTGACAACGATTACCAACGAATTGTGACGACCTAAACGAATACAGACTGTTACAAACGGCATGGAAACGTCAAAAAACTGAGGGTTGCGGTGGCCAACGAGATCCCATCGACATCAAATCTTATTCTATGTCGTGCAAAAATTTTAAAACTTGTATATAACTGAAAGCGACCAATAATAACGACAACCTGCGTAGGTTAGAGGCGTGTGCCAACGTGGTCTGACTTCAACTAACGAGGTCCGGCGTAAAATTCAAAACTGCAATTCGCAGGTCTACGTTGCTTGTCGTTACTCCCAATACGTCGCAACTTAAGGACTCTGTCACACATCACCGTATAGAGCCCAATCGTTTTAATAACGTACTTCTACTTCTACTTTTGCGTACACTGAAATACATGTAAATCGAGTACCAAACCAGTGCATGGCCCATTTCAAAAAATGTATATAATTTTCAATATTTTCAAACTATATATATAGTAAAAATATGAAATCCTGAAAATTTCCCGATTAAATTGGAAAAACAGAAGTAATTTTAAAAAATAATTGAAAATCTCATAGCTCACGTTTTGACAAATACGAAATCAGTGGCGACACTGTAATTCAATCAGACTTACTCCCGCGAAATTTAAAACACAGTATTGGAATTTTCACTCTGTCAATAAAAAGGATTACCACTCATCTGCATCGATCTTACCTAATGTTACTTGTTGTTATTGATTAGTACAATTTCGTTATAGGGCTTTATTTTCTAAGCGAAGAGGATTTAGCAGTTTAACAACACAGGTTACTGCTAGGCGAAATCTCTCGGCAATTCAAAAGCGTGGAGAAATTAATTTCGAACAGAATTCGGTTTATTTTTGAAGTTTATTAGAGTATAGCATATACAATGTCATTAAATCGGATGCTATTTTTAAGAAGACTTACTACAGATTTTAAATGTTCAAAAATAAAATTATTCAAATACCTTAAAAGAATTGGAAAATTGATTTTTTTTTTCTGTCTAAAAAAGGAAATAATTTCCAAATTAGAGAGTTCGCATATCAAAATGACCGTATTTTGAAGAGAAATCTAAAAAAGTCAACTTGAAATCATATAGATAAAATCATAAAGCACTATATAGAAAGCCCAATATTTTATCGAAATTCACAAGATTTCAGTATAGGAAAATACGTATAAACATTTTTCGCAAACATGGTAAAGTCTGATCGGGGTAGTTGACTGAATTGTGTTTTTACCCTGCCGAAGGCTTCGGCAGGGTTTGTTTTTGACAAGTTTCTTTCTTCTTTCTTTCTTTCTTTCTGGCAACACTTTGATGTCTTATATCTCTGCATACAATGGCCGATTTTGACCAAACTTAAGTGAAGGGACAAGGGTTACATCCCATTTATATCAGACCCCTGACCCCTAAAAGGTTACGTAGAGGTCACGGGGTCAAAAACTTGATTTTCACGAAAAAAGTTTCAACTCAAATACGTTACAAGGTATGGCCATGAAACTTGGGGACATGAAACGTCTCGACATTGTCCACACAAATTAGTATATGAAAAAAATATTAGGGGTCATATGGGTTCACAGGGGTCAAATAAAAAGGTCAAATTTTCAACTTTGTCCGATTTCGACGTTTGAGGTGTCAAATTGTTCGTCTTGGACCAACGATCAAAAGTGTATATGGCGACTCCATCGCCCGACCCTTCCTTGGGGGTCAAAGGTCAAAAGAAAGGTAAATGGAAAGGTAAAATTTTCAACTTTGTCCGATTTCGACGTTTGAGGTGTCAAATAGTTTGTCTTGGACCAACGATCAAAAGTGTCCATGATGACCCCATCACCCGACCCATCACCCGACCCTTCCTTGGGGGTCAAAGGTCAAAAGAAAGGTCAAATTTTAAATTTTGATCGATTTCAAAGATTGAAGTGTCAAATTGATCGTCTTGAAACAGCGATCAAAAGTGTCCACGGTGACCCTGTCACTTGACCTTTCATTGGGGGTCAAAGGTCAAAAGAAAAGTCAAATTTTCAATTGTGTTCAATTTCAAAGATTAAGGTGTCAAATTGTTCGTCTTGTAACAGCGATCAAAAGTGTCCATGGTGACCCCATTGATCGACCTTTCCTTGGGGGTTAAAGGTCAAAAGAGAGTTCTAATCTTCAAATTTGTCCGATTTGAAAGTTTAATAAGTCAAATTGCTGAAGCAGCGACCAAAAGTATCAATGGTGACCCATCGTCCGACCTTTCCCTGGGGGTCAAAGGTCATAAGAAAAATCAAATTTTTAACTTTGTCCGATTTCAAAGATTAAAGTGTCAAATTGTTTGTCTTGGAGCAGCGACCAAAATTGTCAATTGTGACCTTGTCACTTGACCTTTCCTTGGGGGATCAAAGGTCAAAAGAAAGGTCAAATTTTCAATTTTGTTCGATTGCAAAGATTAAGGTGTCAAATTGTTCGCATGAAACATATGCCTAATAAAGATTGTGTATGATCCCATCAGATTAATGTGTTGTTGTTGAAAAGATATTTTGGGTCATATTTTTGGTCTTGATAGGGGTGTGCTGCCCTTATATATGAAATGATTGACTCTAAGAAAGGCGTCTAGAGAACTGAAGTAGCTAAAAACGGACCCTTGATAACTTTTTTATGGGGTAAATTTGTTTGTTGGGTAAATTAATTTGCTGTAATTTAAAATTTTACAAAAACAATATCTAACTTTATCAATCATTGGCAATGCTTTAAAGACATTGATATATCTTCAAAATTGGTTTGATTCACTGACATAATTGTACAACCTTATGAAACTCTGCAAGAAACAGCATCTGAGCAACAAAATCTGAATATAAAATGTTTCTAATGTGACATAATTTTTGGAGGTGCGCTGTGAACGTTTCTTATGCTAAGAATAATGCAACTGGTTGCTTCAACAATAATCGCTTGCACAAAGTGATGACTAATGGTCCGTTCAGACTCCAGCGATTTCATCGCAGCAATATCGTTCGATACGTAGTCTTGAAATGTCAAAGCGCGTTTCTCGTAGCGTGTGAAAAGACTGCGTATCGAGCGATGTCGCAGTGATGAAATCGCTGAACTCTGAATGCACCATCAACCACATCATGACTGTTAACTTTCCTAGATACGGGCCGTTGAATGTATTGACTCCCCTTATCACTAACAACTAAACAGTGTTTTACCAGATTCACGCACATTTTTTAGGGAAAGCTTTCAATTTTACCAAAGTGTTCCAGAGATGAAAAATACACATAAATCTATAATTGGGACACAATATTTATCAAACATATAATCATTTCATATTTTTGAGGTTATTATTTAGGAGGGTAGTCAAATGTCAGTCAGTCGATCATATAAATGCCTCATCACGAACACCTGTTTATTAAGGCCCTATTATGTCTATGAATGAATGATTTTCAGCCAGGGCTTACGTTATATGCAAATAAATTAATAATGAGCAATTTAATTAAATAAAAAAAAAAAAAGAAACTTGGTCGCGCCTGCCGGATAAGGTCAGACTTAAAAATAGCTTATTTAAAAATGGCCAAATTACTTGCCTTTTGGATTTTCTTTAAAGTAAGTTCTGTAACCAACTAATGCTATAAACAGTTGCCTTGTTAAATATCCATCCCAAATATGTATACTTTGATTTAGTTTATAAGTTTGATTAAAAAACCCAGAAATTTGCAAGGCTTTGATACAAAGCCCAAGTCCAAAAATACATGGATATTTTTAACTTTAAAAAAGCATGAATAACAAATATATATAATTTGTTGGTTTGGCGATTCAGAAAACCTTTTACAATTTTACATTTCATTTAAGGAAGACTGACACTTTTGACATATTACTTTAACTAATGGACCCAGTTATATTGATCGTAAATGATAAACTAGATAGGTTCTTGTGTTGATTTGTTGGTTATTTTGATTACGGCGATTTTAGTTGGTCTTGCTGATTCTTTTTCATTTGGATCTAATCAGAACCTTGTCGAGCGAGCTTTTGTTTTGGTGATTGTTTGCTATACGAGATGTGACCAACCAGTTTCTGACCGAGGGTATATGAGGTATTAAAATTTATTTGTAGTAATTGTAACTAAATTACATACGGTAAGACAGCATTGGCAGAGATATTATTGCACATTTTTACCAGGGCATGGAAGTTGGAACTTGAACGACCAAGGGTAACGGATCGCAGAATGTAACAATTTTATGCGATATCACTGCACTGTTAATCTGTGTTTTGTTTTCATGTTGAAAATTTGGATTTTCATCAATGACTCATTACCTAACTTTCTTCTGGTGTATATAAACATTGTCATATGGTCGAACTTTCAAGTAAATCCGTCAAATTTGTACATTTTTATTTCAAAATCGCTTTACAAGTTGTTGAAAAGAACAGTGGACACAGCACTTTTAATCCTACAATGCCTTCATTTACTGAAAATAGAGTAGGGACCGGGCCTGAATCATGTAACATGGAATGATTTAAAATGTAGAAAACAACACATGTGGCCGTCCATCGAAATCAGTAGTAAATGCCAGCTCTTGTTATTTTCACTTTTTTAATTATTTGCAAAGACCATGCTTTAAGGTTTAAAATGACACCTTAATGAACTTCACATGATTTCCAGATGTCAAGGTATGGTCCGTCAAAGGTTGTCAGGGAGTAAAACGTATAACTGAGATATACGCGTTGAAAGATTAATAAGCCCTATATTTTCTTTTTTGGATCGTCTTAAGAATATGCCAATTTATTTCACATTTCCTATCATTTTCTTGAAATGAAACTTTGCTGGTATTTTGTAGCAAACATTATTGTAAATCTGTCAAAAAATCAATTTC
>JXSR01S004032.1:0-10626 GCA_000969725.1 Ophiothrix spiculata
AAAGGTCGTGTGCCACTCTCTTTAATGGCCATTTAAATATTATGTTTGACTTATGGTAATAATAAATTACATATTCAGGGGCATGTAACAAAGTTAAAATGATAAGAGGCTGCATTTAAGGCTGGTTTGAGATATACAGTCTCAAATATAAGTGCCAAAATTTGCACACAATTTTAAAGATAAAAAGTGCATGGTGCATTATCAATGTAAAATCCATATCAAAGGCTGAGTATAAATACATTCGCATTATCATAGGTACTTACTCGGAGATTGGTTACAATGCAACCACTACAAATTGAATCTTGAAGAATTGAATAAGCTTAAATTATTGAAGAAGTTAATGCTTAAGGCGTTGATATATAGTTGGTATTTTGTTCTCTGAAGTTGAAAGAGTGGGTGTTGTTGTAAAGGGTTCTTGAATTATTCATTTATGACTTGCTTTATTACTTAGCGCTTTACGTATTTCAGCAGACGATTTGTAAGCCTGCTTTGTACTGATCTTTCTACTGATTTACTTTTTGACTGATAATTAAAACCGTTTCGTATAGAACGGAACAAAACTATTATATTTATATTTATTGGCAAAGGTTAAAATGTAAGCAAATGGCTACTCTAGCAAAGAAACCATGTCAGTGTAGAGAAACCTTTTTGCCTACAGACTCTTTTAACACACTCTCTGAGTTGAGTTTTTAGAACTTAAATGTCCCTTTTTTACAACTGTAGCCATATCCTATTAATACTGGTTCGTGTCCTTAAAGTTGGGTAAAGAGACACAAACTCTACCTATACAAACATTATCCTATAGCAGCAAAGTTTAATTATACATTTCAAGTAGTAAAGCACTTTACAATATCAGATTGCGTTTCATTTATAGCAATTAAGCCGCAATTTGATATGTAAATAGCGGCTTGCGGCTCCATTCATGCAATAACAAGAAAAGAAAAGCACTCGTCATATTAAACTATTCTCGTCATCAAAATTAAATCTATTGTATTCTAATACATGTTCTTGTTCTTCTTTGTAAGATCTTCTTTGTAGACTTTAAAAGTCATTTGCTTTTGTATTTGTCCTATCTTTTAAGAACGATAGTTCCTTGATCAGTTCCTTTTTAAGGCCACAAGAACACGAATTCTACCGTAAAATTTAGTGGATTTTAAAACCCTAAAGAGGTCAATGACTTCTCATTTTCCAACTCAAAATTATATCTAATGTATCATATCTTGTATTTCAAAGAAAAGTGCTTTCTATTAGCATTAGCTATTGCTGCTTTAGGATATAATGGTCTTAATTGCGTTCAAGTACATATATTGTAAGTAATGTACGTGTATAACGTTTGAATTAAATAGAATGATTTCTTCACCGTGGTATATAAATGATTTCTTCTACGTGGTTGTTTTTTTTTGCTGCTAGTTATTCATTTCTATAGATACCTTTGTGCACTGATGGTTTCAGATGATCATGATGATCGGTTGTATACATAGAATCTACAAAAATGAATGGTTTCAACCCGCTAGTTCGAAGGTTTGCCAGTCCGAAGGTTCACTAGTCCGAAACTGAAATAAGGTCCACTAGTCCGAGATTAAAAAGGGTTCGTTAATCCTAAGGTTCGCCAATCCAAAAATAAAACGGGGTTCGCTAGTTCGAAAAAAAAATCATTTTTTGTTGATTTTCAGACTAACGGATCTTTTTTCACTGGTGAACCTTATTTCAATTTCAGACTGGCGAACGCTTTTTTTTTTTTTTAATTCGGACTAGTGAACCCTAATTTCGGACTAACGAACCTTTTTTTTAATTTGGACTAGCAAACACTCAGGTATAGGAATATTAAGAAAATGCGCTTTCGGACAGATAAACATTACTTATTTCGGACCGGCGAACCTTGGGACTAGCGCGGATGTAACTCATAAATTTGCACACAACTGTTAAGATAATGCGGTGCATTTTATATATCGAACCCATTTTCAAATACATTCACATCATCATAGGTACTTACTCATTGCTTATAATGCAAGCACTATAAATTTAAATCTTGGAGAATTGAATGAGCTTAAATTATTGAAGAAGTTAATGCTTAAGGCGTTGATATATTATAGTTGGTATTTGGTTCTCTGAAGTTGAAAGAGTGGGTGTTGTTGTAAAGGGTTCTTGAATTATTCATTTACGACTTACTTTATTACTCTCTACGTATTTCAGCAGACGATTTATAAGCCTGCTTTGTACTGATATTTTACTATTTTTTACTGATAATTATTGAAGCTGATATAGTAGCCAATGCAGAGGGGGTTGAGCATCAAGTATATTAATGTGATTGCATTTATTTTACAAATGTCAACAAGTTCGTAAATAATAATAGTGCCGCTCTGTATAACAAATCTATAGCGATTTCTTAATACCATTTGGGCAATATTTCCTTTGAACTTGTTTTTGATAAATCACATTAAGCAAAACATATCGCTAACTTACAAATCTACCACAATAAACAAGCTCTTTATCTGAGCGTAACGAAGTATGTATTTACTATTACAAAATGAATTGGACTGAGATCATGCATTTTCAATTTATTCCTGCGACCTGACCGTCTTTGTGACGTCAACCATCTGTCAAATTTCAAGATTTCTTTTTTAAGATGCATTTTTTTTATATATTTTAGATGTTTATTAAATCTAAATATACAGGATGTCCAAAATTAACTGCACATTTTTAAATGTTAATAACTTTAAAACCAAAATTCGTATTACAACTCTTACATAGGGAGCAAAACAGGTTTACTTGCAACGAGAAATTATTTTAATGTGTCCTATCTAGATGGGTGCTAAGGACCATAGGTAACATCACTAGGGTGGACACAAAATCATTATGTTGCACGGAACCATGCAGGAGGGGGGTAAAAGTCATTACAGGGGGAAATTTGAAAATTGGTCAAATCTTATTCAAAACCATTCTAACATGTTCCTCTCATGATAACGAACCAGAAAATGTATACTTTGACCCATCTCCGATGAATGCTTCAAGAGTTATATCCGAAAACATGAAAGGTCAAATCAAGGATCAAGAGATGGGTCTATGGGAGGGAGTCAAAAATTTTAAAAGTGTCCGATTTTATTCAGAATGGTCTCAAATTGTTCGTCTTGTACAAAGTAATATTTTCAAACGTCTACGATCAGCCGTTGCTATGGTTACAGGTCGATATAAAGTTTTTATTATTTCATGTATATGCACCAATTGTGTTTTTCTTGATACCATAGAAACGATTGATCGTAGACGTTGGAAAATATTACTTTATGTAGACAGTTTTGCAAGACGAACAATTTAAGACCATTTTGAACAAAATCCAATACTTTTAAAATTTTGGACTCCCATAGGCCCAACATGTGACCCCTGTAAACACCTTTCATGTTTTCGGTTATATCTCAAAAATCCTTCATCAGATATGGGTCAAAGTATACTTTTCCTGCTTCCTTATGATGAGAGGAACATGTTAGAATGGTTTAAAACAAAATTTGACCAATTTTGAAAGTTTTCCCCCTGCAATGACTTTTACCCCCCTCCTGCAGGGTCCCGTGCAAGTGACTGATTTTGTGTCCACCCTAGTGATGATACCTATGGTCCATAGAACCCAAATAGATAGGAAACATTAAAATAATTTCTCGTTGCAGTTTTACCCCTTGCTCTAGACATATGTGTTGATAGAGGAAACTTGTAGAATTCTTTTGGTACCAAGCATTATGCAATTAGTAACCTTATAAGATAGCAAGAAGGTCTGAAAATTAAAAGTGATTGAGCTTCGAAATCCGCGGTAACGCGGCCGCGCCGTTCCCAGAAAAAAGTTGAAGTCCCAGGAAAAAAATCGGTAAGCTTAACAAAATTATAATTATATAAAATCAAATAATAATAAAAATAAAAATCAAGATAATTTCTGACGACAGACTATTTTTTCTGGCAATATTGAATGATGAAATACAAATAAATGAGCCAAACGTTGATGTAAATGTCAAAATTACTATCAAAAACAAGCAAGTTTTTGGAGCGATCCTTGCACTTTTTCATAAATCTCACAGAAAATTCTTATCAGCACAACAAAATTTCCAAGACAGGTTTATTTTTTTTTATATACCCTGCAATATACCAAACAGTGTTGACACTCTTCTGCCACGTCATCATGTCGTCATGATGCCTCATACAGCTAAACGGTTTAGAATGGCTTTATCAGTGAACTTTTTCATGAAGAGTCATATCACTCAAGACAAAGAAACCCTGGCCATTTCACTCTCATGATTTAAGCCCGCCCGATTACATTTTTGGGTTATATGAAGGACAGTACATCCCAACACCCTAGACTATTCCTGAAAAAGAAGATTGCCAGTGAAAACAAGAAGATCAAGAAGAACATTTGCGTAAACGTCCAGAACTTTGTCGTTAGAGTCAAATAGTGTTGAAATCTGCAAGGAGGCAATCTAGAACATATTCTGGAATACTAGGCAGCCTAATCTTGACACGAAGGGAGTATTTTGATATGTCCCTGTGTTTGTAACTTTGAATGTTTTTTAAGGGGTAGTGGTGTTGTTCACCATTTAAAGATAAGCATAATGCCATAATGCTAGAGTTACGCTTTGGCAAATGAAATTTTTTTTAATGAGCATTATGTAATTGTTAAGACAAAACCACGACCAAATATCTTTGTATTATCATTGTAAAAACTGTTTCGCTGAATAGGTCATTAAAATATTCATGAATGATTCTCCTGTCTTCAAACATTGATCCTTCCCCTAAATGCGAGTCATATATGTATGTTTCTTCTCAGTATGAAAGCGTGATCTTTACGTTTGACGTAATTTACGTTGAAATTGATTTTCAAATATGGTAATTGCATCATGTTTGGTACCAAAGTAGTTCTACAAGTTTTTTTCTATCAATACAAATGTCTATAGTTACCATGCGAATCCTGGTTTAAAAGTTATAAGCATTTCAAAATGTGCAGTTATTTTTGGACACCCTGTGAATGGCGGAACAAAAGGTCTTACTTTTCATCTTAGCTGCGAAATTCATGGTGAAAATTCATTCAAGAGACTTAAAAAAACTCATGAATTTTAAAGTAATAATAACTTTGCTTTAGATACTTTCAGATAGAGAATATTAAAACCAAACAAATCACTTTTTAATTGAAGATTAATCAAATTATAGATAAACAAAGATATAGAGTATGAATAAATTAATACAAATAAAGTATATACTAGAAGCGTTTTCATGAAAACAATTGCTTTCTTAAAAGTGAAAGAGTAGGCGTTTTGATAATCATCATTCAGTGTGCTATGCACAATTCATCCGGTATAATTAAATTGTAATGTAATATATATGAACCCATAGATTTGATTCATTTTACATTAAGAAAGTGTCTTCATTTGGTTTAAGCCCTTATCCGGCTTAAACAGATTTGTAACGAATAGTTGTTGCATCGAATATTTGGTGTGTCAAAACGTCTCTATAGACCCTTACTCATAAAATAGTATAATAGCAAAGCGTGGATTTGATAATTTTGTTTACCTTCGCACATACAGGAAACTACAATTAATGTCTATTTTAGGTTATAAAGTTAGACAAGAAAACAACAGATAGAAATGCTTCATACCGTCCTTATTATTTGTAAGGTTTCTATTTATGTGACATATATCTATCTGCTCTTACGTAATATGTAATAAAGAGTGTTGTTTTACCAAAATAGAATGACTTTATAAACCACAAATACTGGTTGAAAATAGTACTTTTCAACATCGTTAGTTAAAAAGAAGAAATACCCGTACCCTAAAATAGAATGAAAAATATAGTTTTGTAAAAAAAGTAGTTTTGAATAAACCATCAAGTGATGCGTTTAATATTTACACTTGCGAGTAGGTGTATCAACATCAGAAAATAAATAAACACTAATATGTGTGCCTTTCCCAGAGAAACAATTTTTGCGTAAATTCTTAAGTAGAAAGTCAAAAAATATAATTCCATAGCGGAAATCTAGCATAATGTCTTTATCTTTATATTAGTTTCAATCATGTGGCTTTAAAACTATGGTTCGCAGTATTGATAATAAAATTTAGCTTTGCAATGCGACCAAGACCGAGTGAATGTTTCAGTTTTTCTGTTTTACTTAATTATTCTATATGATACAAATCAAAACCAATACAACGTCATTAAGTGTATACAGGTAAATCAGTCGTAACCAGCTACAAAATGACATTGTCATTTTCAAGTTTTACTCAACGTGTGTTGTTCACTCTATAATATTTCAACAACTTTAATAAAGTCACGTAAAATACACAAATCATTTTATTTAAAATCAGTGCATAATGAATTCACCCAAAGTATACGAGTATAAAACTGACAAATTTAGTATTGAGAAATTTGATCCTTTAATGCACTTGACTCAACAGATAATTTGATATCAATGGATTAAATGCATTGTTTGTCACAGTTCGATGTCCTGTTCGCTCTGCAAACATGTAATTCATCTTTAGCATTTTCAGTGAGAAATATGGTGATAGTTTAAGTTTGATAAATCTACATGCATCATGTATCTGAGCTTAATGTATGTGCCAAACGTATGGTCCCATTCAACATTTTAGGGCTAGAGTGTTGGTTAGGGGTTAGGGTTAGGGTCTGGGTTAGGGTTAGGGTACGTTTAGGGTTAGGGTCCGGGTCATGGTAAGTTAGTTAGACTGTCAAGGGACCTAAAGTATACATTTTACCATATTATTTTATCTATGACACTTGGAGCAAATTTTAATTGCCAAATATGATCAAAATCTGGAAAAATATGTAGTAAATTTTTATCCATATCAAGCATGGTGGCAAAATATTTACGAGATATGTCTGGTGCGATAAATCCATAGAAAGATCCTCGTTACTGATGATAAAGCCAAAGGCATGATTTATGTTTATATTCTAGTAATAAATTCAAAAAAATTTAGCTCCATTTAAGATTAACGTGTGTTCCAGACAGAAGTTATCAATATTTCAACGGCATGTAGAAACCAAATAAAACTACACTGTGTAAAATCGTCGATCAATGATTTTTGACGTCCTTGTTTGCTTTTCCAGAAGAGAGCTTTGGCATTTCAGGACTTAAAAAACATTTTTCCCTGTTTCGTAAAATTCAAATCCATACAAACTTTTTTTGTAGTACTGTACCGGGTATGTTGTCACCTGGCTGTTGACTCGGATACTTGTTCACCTGGGCCCGTATTAATTAAACACCGCTAACTCTAGTTGGCTGCTAACTCTTTGTCTACCTGTCAAAATTTGACAGGTAGACAAAGATTTAGCAGCCAACTAGAGTTAGCAGGGTTTCATGAATATGGGCCCTGACGTCTAGCTGTTTTTTTGCGTCCCAAGTCTCTTTATTACGTTCATGCTGGTAAAAATAGTCTTGTATTTTCTGGCATTTGTAAGATAATCATGCGAAGAGAAATTTGGCGTATGTAAATCTTGCCTTAGTTCTATTAACTCTGCTACTCTGAAGATGCTTGCCAACCATACAACCTACAGCAACAGCATTATCAAGAATATTAGCCCTATAGAGTGCTTTCAAATATTCTTCAAAATGAATTAGCGTGTACTGAAGTAGACATATCAAAGGAGATTATTCTAATAAGAAACATTGATTAGAACATTATATTTTACAGATATTTCACGATTTTCCCAATATTGAGAAGTGTCCCAAGTCCTTCAGAGCTTCAAAAGCTCACGAAACTACTAGAATAGATATACACGGATTTCTTCATTTTGGCAACAAAGCAAGTAGCTTCTTTGTTAACTTGACACACGGACACACGGTAGCTTAGCTTACTCGACTCGACTCAACTAAATTCAATACAATTTAATTAAATTTACTCCTAAACTAAGGGAGTAATTATAGTAATGTTATCAAGGCTCATTGATTAAAACATTACTAAGGCTCCGTGATTAAAAATAATGTTATAGGGGTTCATTGGTCAAAAATGTCAGTTTTTTTACTTGATTTTAACTTATGCTTTTTTTCTCATTCTCATAATTTTTCCTTCTCTTCACCATCCTCAATATTGCGATCTCCTCACGCAACGTGCTCACAATTCTCTTGGGATTATACACGTACTTATTTATGTTCATTAATTTCAAATAGCCAGCTTTACTTGTTGATCCTCTATAGATGCATTCTTAGTTGCGTTGTATTTTCCGTGGGCTCTTTGTGCTTCAACATGGATAAGAATTAAGTAGATTGAGCGTTGAAAAGTTCGAATAAATTGTAATGCAATTGACCGATGAACATGGTGATATTCATAGAATAATAAAAGAAAATGGCGATTACCTTAAAGAAATTTTTGATATGCAGTTGTTATTTCCATTGCTTTTTATTAATTTGGTGTATTTGTGCAAACCTTTTTTTGACATGATATGACTTACCTTTAAATCTGGGGTCTACTTAGTACTAAAGTGTTTATATGGATATGTCACGAATTTGGGTTGCAAAATCAGGCTCTCTGGTATTTCAATATGCACCTTTCCATCGCAAAAGTTGGTATTTAATTTTCAAAAACTTGAGCCAAAATAGTAAAAGTTTTGGGATTTTTGAATGAGATTCAAAATGTCATTCTACCTAACATGTAAGTTATTATAATTGTGTGATTTATGTATTCAAATTGGATAATACCGTTTTACTTTTTTCTAGAGAGATCCATTGAACACTGATTTGTTATAAATGAAATGTTATATGGCCATCGTGTTTGTTTTTAACAATTTCATTTAGTTGAAGGGAGGTTTTCATATCAGTTTTGTCATGATCCGGACATAACGGCACAAAATAGAAAGAAATGTGATAATAAAATCATCACATTTCCTGGCAATTCAAAGCGCGAAAGCTATTAGGTAACAGATTGAACAGGCTTGGTACGACAAATATAAAAAGTACACATAGCCCAAATTGTATAATGTTTTTTCTAATAGACGAATTAAATTCAGCTTGAAAACATCTCAAAATAACATTTTACTTTTATTTTTATCTCATAATAATTGCTGCATGACCTTCAATTAGGTTATAATTAATGACAACACATGTCAGAAAATTAGCTATAAAGTGAATTGTTTTTGGGAATAGGAACCAAAACCTATTTCCATAGAAAACCCTTCAATGGTAATATTTAATAAGTTTATAATATTTGACCAATTTCTTATGTTTTTCTTTATCTTTTGAAAATGCCCTTGAATTTTCATGTCAAAAGGGAATGTGCTATCACTAGTATAGCCTTGATTCAAGTCATTTATTGTCTGTTTTCAGTTATTCATATCCCATTCTAAAATTCCTAATATCCCTATACATATCTTGTCCTTAAATGACTTTTCGTATGCTTTAATATTTGTACCAAATTTACCACCTAGCACCTGCCTTCAAATATAACCCTGTCATAGTAGCCACAACTTTCCTACTTGCATTAGACTTAATAGGGACTGAGCAGTTGGACATTAAGGGAGTGCCCATTCCAGTTATTATGGTTTTGGCAGGAAAACAGGATGTTTTGATGTTTGTTGTTATTTTAGACAATCAGATAACATCATAAACTTTGTTGGGTCGTAGATGGTTGGGTAATGGCCAATGTAACAATACTTTGGTTTATTTAAGGATCCATATTTGAATACTGGCATATCAAACCACAGACACTAAAGTGTCTGTGATCAAACTCCCATTCAAACTTAAGATGTGCCTATTTTTTATTGTTGTTGATTGGGAAACAATTGAAAAGAAACAAATGGAAGCCATTTACAGTATTTTATCAAACTGATCAAACAATGACAAAGACAGGGACAGAAGAAGTGGAATATCTTGATATGACTATCAAATTTTAGGAGCTGGTGAAGCATCACAATAGCTAAATTCTCACGTAGGCTATTTGCCATAAAGTGTTTAATTATCAAGAAAAATGATTTTTTAGCTCCTAAATTTAGGCATATTTTCAAACAACTATAAAAGTTTTCTAGAAACACTTTAATTTGAAAGCCAAAGTGAGATTGTTTCAAATTTGATAAGCTTTCATTTGACACCTTGTTTGTTAATATTGAAGCATGGGAAGTATGAATAAAAATTCTGAGAAATCTGGCTATTCAGTGTTTCTAGAAATTAATGCAATAAAATTCGGGAAATAGGAGCATTAGAACTTAGAAGTCTGCCATTCGTAAACAAGGAAAGACATTTCTTTAAATCAAAATTTATGACAATCTGTGGTCAGTTTGCAAAGCAAAGAAAAAAAAATAGTTTCATTTGTGAACCACTGCCACAGAAAAACTTCTTTTGTAATTAGTATTTTTTCAGAAATTTTCCAAATTTGGCCATATTTGCCATGTACAAAGTGTATGGGAAATTGGAAAATAAAAAAGATAGCGTAACTCAAAAACGCTTCGACGAAAAAAATCAAGATTTGGAATACAAGTTTTTTTTCATCATTCTGCACATTCTGTGAAATTTTGAACAAATTCTGTGCAGGACACCGTAGCCGTTAGAACTATCTTAATAACACGCTTGAACAAATATTCTCAATACGGCATTACATCAATTAATAACAGTAAAACTCACCAGGCGAGTACCCCTTCCTGTAGAACCCAAACTAACCA
>JXSR01S004032.1:80192-90762 GCA_000969725.1 Ophiothrix spiculata
TGCAATATTATTTTTCTGTCGTGTATGAATTAGATTAATAAATTTGCATTCCACAAATTATGCTCGTAAAATGAGACAAAATCAATGCACTTGCGGTAAATTTTGATTGCAGTCCAATGCACTCGGCCCCTACGGGCCTCATGAATTGGACGCATCAAAATTGACCGCGCGTGCATTGATTTTGTCTCATTTCACTCGCGTATGAAATGCGCATTTATTAACCTATAAATCAAAAATGTATTTGATAATGTAAACAGAAATCCTGAAAGCAGGGCCCCCAATGTTTGTAAATGCCATCTTTACCCTGGATTTTTGTTTTCATTGTCCAATAATTTTTTATTTTACTTATAGTTATCATTAGAGGGGCTTGGGCATAATTTCATTTCGCAATATGGGTATAATGGTTAAAATAGACTTTTATTTAAAAATTAGTAAACTTTTTTTTTGTTTCAATTCTGTTTAAAACTATGGAATCATATAATGCTATAGTTAAAAACAAGGATATCGTTCCGTGTTACACACAGCATTCACCAATTAAAACCAGAGACGACTAATTTATTTAAATGTGAAACTCTAGATAAGTGTTTGAAGCTGATAAAATAAGACCACAAAACGAATCAAAGAGATTTGGCTGTCAATACACATCAAGTTTACGCCTGGCAACTTGATATTACCTTCGCATTTAAATCTAAAGTAAGCTTTCAGATAATTAAAGGAGCTCGGTCTGATTGTATCAACATTTTTGTACTAAAATATTACTCAAATGTGAAATGTTGACTGACTGAAAATATTCTGTTTTTTTAAACATATGTGTAATATTGGTAATAATTAAGTCTTATTAACAATATTAAAATTAAACGACAAAGCAATGGTAAATGCAAAATTCCATATTGCTCATAAACTCAAAATGGTTTGATTTTTCAAGAAACTAAAAACTGAGTTTTGAATACTATCATGCTCCTTTAAGAATTATTGTGTATAATTTAGAAACAAATCAATTGACACTGAATATTCAAACATTATAACATTTCATCAAAACTACTCGAAAAATGATGTATTATGCTTATAAAGAGATTCACAAATAAGATAGGATGATAGTAAAAATATAATACTTTAGTTTTGGATTCGTTAGACATTGTCTTGGGAAATGCAACAATTTCTTACACATACATATCTACAAAATCAACGCAAAGCCCTTGTGTGACATAATTAAAAGTATTAATTACATTCTGTATTGCTTAATGACTCTTCATGGATTTATTACATCTTGGATAAAAGAAACGCATGTAATCTGTATACCACACGTAACATTCTTTCTCAAATGACATATAAACGTAAATGTCAGCAACACCCCAAGAAAATAGAACTTATTGATCTGAAATATAAGCACAAGGATTGAAATTTGATATTTGTATGATAGCATTTGCGATTATTAATAGTAAATATTCTGGTGAAAACCTGGTAAATTAAGTAAAATCACGATCATTGTTATATTTATGATTACTTTTTTTAAACTCTGTAGCTGTAGAAAATCGTGATACTGATTTGCTTTTCTTCGAAGTATAGACAACTATGACTCTTGTGTAGTTTAGCTCTGGTTCAGAGCTGAAAATACTACCATTTCGATACCATTACTCAGCACTGATTACTAACTGGCTCTTCTGAATACTTTATTTATTTATTTATTTGCGACATATTTAAAGAGGGTAGCCTCAATCAGTGGACCAGCACTGCTTTTCATAAGGGCCCTCTAAACATAGAAATACAACAGGTAAAATGCATTATATAAAAATTACGTACAATTTATGATATATAGAAGGTACATTTTGTTTAAATTTATCATAAGTATAGTACATTTAGAGTAAAATATATTAAAAAGAACATTGACAACTCACAATACGAGTAAAATGGTTAATTAAATTATCTTACAAATTAAAATTGAATAGCAAAATTTAGATATATCCGGATCCTTATAAACAACAATTTCGCAAATAAAATTCTTGACTCTCAATACATAAAAATATACTGTTACGACGCGCACATTGATTTCTCACCGACACCGTGTGATTTGTATAGGCCTATATTTAGAATACAAATTATAAACATGATGAACTTCAAAGACTAATAATATATTTCCTAATACAAACTACTGCAGAAGCAGGGATTTATAGACGGCCGCAGGTAAACTACCGGCAGCCTACTCCAAAGGTAAAATACCTTTGGAGCCTGTACAAAAGAAAATTCAATTTTAAAAATAGATAGCTTCTTTGGATATTTGATGGCAGTTTTTTTGGGCCTATGACGGAAAAGGCAAATACACACTAACTAAATGTATACTAGAAAATTATCTTATTTTTGGTGAGTCAACTAAAATAAAATCTTTGAGTTTCCCTTTAAATGTTTGCAGATTGCACGATTGTTTAATTTGAGTTGGTAGGTCGTTCCAGAGCATTGCTCCCGCATTTTTAAAGGTGCATTTTTAAATACTGGAACCTACCCTAGGATTTTGTATCAAATTCACTCTTGATTTTACTCGGGGAGGGTAGAACTCGGGGAGGATAGAACTCTGTATGGAACAGCTCCTTTATAGAATTGTCTGAGGACCATCTGTTATCATTTTAAATTAACTAAGATGTCTGTCATTCAATGTAAACCTAGTATTTCTGGGCCTAAACCTGGTATTTCTCGAACCAATGTATATTTTACAATTAAAATCATGCTCCTCAGAGCTAGTGTAGTTTGATGGAAAAAGTACAAATAGAGTAGAAAAATGACAGTTGTCTCTTTTAAAGAAAGAAGAAAAAAAGAAAGAGAAACAGGTGAGACAGTACAGCTGCTCTTTTTATACTCAAAATCTTATATGGGCAAAATATTTTCTTTTCCTTTTTTTCAACTCATGTTTCTTCATCTTGACATAGACATGATAGATATACAAAGTGCATGTTTTATCATTATATAAAAATATGTGAAAAATATTGATCAATAGGTGGATTAGAAAAGTAAAAAAAAAGAAAAAATATGAAAACTGTAAAGTTGGAACTAAATCTGCGGAGAAGTGTAAAAATAAGGACGTAAGGAAGCGGTTGTCTTATTGGGATGAACGCGAGTAGTGCTGCATTTATATAAACATGCAACAGTGGCTCTCTTACTCATAGTTCTATTGCTTTTAATGTATCGTTTTGGTTTAGTAACGTTTGGTAACGTGTGACATTTTGGTGTAACATTTTGGTAACGTTTGTGACATTTTTTAATTAAGCCATGTGCTCATTCATGCACAGATAGACATTTCTGTTTGGAAAATACTTCTCACGTAGGGCCCACGTAACAAACGTATGACTGAAAACCCTACTTATGTTTTCGAATAAATAGCTGATTGTTTGCTTTAAGTCAAAAGTTTCATTTTCTGTGCTAAGGAAAATCCAAGGGGACTGTTTCTCATTTTTCAGACAGACGAAAAGACTTTAATAAACTATACTTTAATTAATTATAATGGAAAGAAATACAAATTAATAGGCCTACAACAATTATGTATAAAAAATAATGATTGATTAATTGAAGAATCAATTAACTTCTTTATTATTTTTTTTATGTCTAATTATGAAATTACACCATGCTAACAAGAGCGTCAATCCTAGCATTCTCTTGGTTAACACTCCCCCGATCTGATTTAACTGTTTAAAGCGGGTAAAATAAAACCACAAAATGAATTAATGAGATTTTGCTGTCAATACACATCACTTTCACGCCTTACAACTTGATATAGCTTTCTCATTTGTCTCAAAGTTCAGCCTAAAATTAAGAGTGACATCGAATAATTAAGAAACACCAAATATTCAAATATCATGGCATTTTATCATGATTACCTAAATATGATGATGACGCATTCAAAGCTATCTCAATTCAAAAATTAAAAATATCCACAATGGATAATGGTAAAATATGATCCTATTATTCAGATTAATGATTGAAAACATCGGCTAAGCAGATTCTCATTATTATTTCTTGCACATACCTACCTTAATCCTTTGTATGACATCATGAAAAGTATCAATTACACGTTGTATTACTAATGGCTCATTCTCCGATAAACCGTGCAACTTTGGTTAGAGAAATGTTGAAATTTCGACTACTAACAACTCAAGAAAAACATACAAAATCATAAACTCTTATGGCTTCTGAAGAAGAAAAAGTGCATGGGATATGTTTTAAAAATACTTGATTTTTAACCATTGTATTCCCTATACCTAATGTTCGTATCTGTTGGTTCGTATCTGTTGGAATCTTTTTTTAAATATTCATTATTGAGAAAATTAGTTTTCTTACAAACTTGATCTTTACACTAAATTAGAAGCTCTACACATACTACACTGTGGTGTATTATTTCGCTCATAGTGTACCGCGTTTTGCGAAAAGGCGACAAAATGTGTGGTTCGTATCTGTTGCGACGTGACAGTCACATAGGGGTTTTTTGATATTAATATCCTTGTAAATCATTACTGTAAATATATAATTCTATATAACATATTTGTTATTCAAGACTGAAGTTTACTTGATAAATCTAATCCGGAATCATCCATCAACATATTGATTTTCACACTTTGTTATCGATTTTAGAATTTGGTTCGTATCTGTTTGCAATATTGGCGACATGATTTAAAAAGCTATTATGTCATATTAAATACTTAATATAATTAAACTTTATATGTCATTACTAATACCTATTACGGGCTATTAAAAAATATGCATTGCGTTTGAAATGCCCGAATATTTTAGGAACGGGGCCACATAAAACGTAAAAAGTAAGGCTGGCGACATGGGGAAAAGTAACGATTTTGCATTTTCAGATTAATCGTTATCTACTTTCCTGGCATGCTAAAATGTTTAGCTTCATACATGTTACTAATGTGACTTTAATGTATTAACTAGATCACTCAAATTATTTGTAATAGGCTTAACAACGCTAAACTAGTAACACGAACATGAGCGACACCAAAACGGCAAAGTTGCACGCTTTATCTGAGAATGAGCCTAATTGACTTCTTTTTCTTAATTCCAGAATGAAATAACCGATGCTAAAAACGCATGTATTCAGCGTATCATATGTAATATTCTTTCTAATGCTATAAGAAACTTAAAATGTCAGCGCCTCTCGAGAAATTAGAATTTATTAATCTAAGATAAAAGAACAAGGCTGAAATTTGATATTTGTGTATAATGACATCTTGATCATTGCGATTATTTAAAATATAATTTCTAGCTATTTCTAATACAAACTGGTAAACTACGTAAAAGCGCAATCATCGTTTATGCAAAATTAGTATTGTTAACTCTAGCTATAGAAAATCGTGATAATGATTTGCTTTTCTTTAAACTAAAACATCTGGTTTAGTTCGGTGAGATTGTTCACCTATATTTTGTATTAAAAATCTGTTAAACATCATCGTAACATTTTCGTATTCCTTCAGTTCATATTCCCTCATCATGAATGAGATGTACTAGTTATTTTAGATAAATGTTTTGATCACTTGTATAAAATATATACGAATTCGATGCAAAGTAGAGAAAAGGAAAGAGAGTGAACAGATAAATATTTGTGGATTAGGAAAGAAACAAAATAGGTGGGCACTAAAAAGGTGGGAACTAATTATGAATAAGAAGGCAGGTGTTCGGGGGAGCTCGGGTGCTGCTTCTACATCAACATGCAACAGTGTCTCTCATACCTATAATGCTATCATGACTATGTAATCAATCATCAAGTATCAGTTACACTTTAATGAGACTGTTACAAGTAGCGAAAAGAAATTGTCAGAAAGAGCGTGGACAGATAAATATTTGTGGAAAAAATATCGATAACTAGAGTATAGCGGGTTAGGAAAGAAAAAAATAGGTGGGAACTAAAAAGGTGGGAATTAATTATAAATAAGAAGGCAGGACATCAACATACAACAGTGGCTCTTATCATACTCTTCATACTATCATGACTATGTAAACAATCATCAAGTATCAGTTACACTATGATGAGATTGTTACCATCAATACTATGCCAATACACATACTTGAAGATGTCTTAGCTATCCGTATGTAAATATCAATCCTAAGCTGAATAATAGATTCAAGGGCAGTTGTTACCCATTTTCACATCTCATTTGACAGATACCTATACCTCAGAAAGAAAGATTTAACTTGAATTAGAATAAAAGGAATACGAAATAATACAACAATTATATAAATGTTATAATAGCATACCTTTATAAAAAGCATAGGCATATAGCTTTTTATAATAGCATACGTACCTTATTATAAAAAGTATAGGCAAATAGCGTTTTTTGTTTGAATAATGAAGATTTTCTGACATCAATACACGTATTCTTATTTAACAAGTTCTCTAAAGTATGGTATTAGTGCTATTGCACCAATTTTATGTGAAATTTTTAATTTGTCTTTGTTAAAAGGTGTTTTTCCTAATGAATTAAAAACAGCACGCGTAATTCCAATTTTCAAGAGTGGCAGTCAAGACAGTTTTTCAAACTACAGACCGATTTCTATATTGCCTGTTTGCTCCAAGATTTTAGAAAAACTAGTTCACAAACAACTTTATCATTTTGTAACCGTAAACAATATTCTTTATGATGGTCAATCAGGTTTCCGAAAACAACATTCTACGTGTACTGCACTCCTGAAAGTTCTCGATAAATGGTACAATGAAATTGATAATGGAAATTACATTGGAGCAGTATTTGTAGATTTAACCAAGGCATTTGATATGGTATGTCATAAGTTACTCTTGAATAAATTAGTCTTATATGGTATATGTGATATTGAAAATATGTGGTTTAAATCATATTTGTGCAATCGTAAACAACATGTAACTGTAAATAACATTATTTCTGAATCAAATGTCATTACTTCTGGAGTTCCACAGGGCTCTATACTTGGTCCATTGCTATTTCTTATTTTTATAAATGATATGCCTTGTAAATTAAAATATGCTTCCATTGATATGTATGCCGATGATACGTTGATTTATGTATGTAACAAAGATGTGAATACTATTGAAAAATACCTCAACGAAGATCTCTCGATTCTTAGTAAATGGCTTGAAATAAACATGATGAAAGCAAATAGTGACAAAACCAAAATAATGCTATTGGGTACGCCCCACAAAACCCGTCACAGAGATCTCAAGGTATTTCTTAATAATGATAGAATTGAAAATGTTAATTTTTTTAAATATCTCGGTATTATTATTGATGCTAACTTGAAATGGAAACTCCATATCGATACAGTTTGTAGAAAAGTATGTTCAAGCATTGCAGTCATGAGAAGAATTAAGCCATTTGTGCCAAGAACTTCACTCATTACTATTTATAATACCATGATTTTGCCTCATTTTGACTATGCGATTGTTACCTGGAGTAATTGTGGTGAAACTAATTTGAACAGACTCCAACGTCTTCAAAACATGGCCATGCGTGTTATTCTGAGTGCGCCTTTTAGAACACATATTAATGATATGCTAAGGGATTTAGGTTTTATGAATATTCGTGATAGAATTGTATATAACACGGGCTGCATGATGTTTAAAGTAATTAATAATTTAACTCCATCGTATCTCAGAGAACATTTTGTCCAAATAAATGAAGTCCATTGTCTAAATACAAGGGCAAGTGCAACAGGTAAACTTCATACTCCAAAGTGCAATTCAAGTTATGGTAATGGCACATTTCAATACAAAGGAAGTATCATGTGGAATGTAATCACCCAAGATATACGTGAATCAAACACTTTGATGAACTTTAAAATGAAACTCAAAAAAGACCTGAAACTGTAATTGTTTACTACATTTTATTTCTGATTATTTTCAATCAGCGTGCAATAGTTTTCACACCAAAAACTTGTCATTTGCTTTCAATCATTTCCAATATTATGTACAAACTTCTTAAATATTCACTGTTTTTATCAAAATGATTCTGAAATTTTATGTTTTAAAATATCATTTTATCCATAAAATATGTGTATATTGATAATTTGTTTTTAATGGTTGATTACATTTTATGTCTTTTAATGTTTATGCTAAAATATCAAACGATATGTATATACTCATTGATTTCTTTAAAACAATATTTGGTTTTAATAATTAGGTTTTAACACACAAAAATATGTATATAGATAATGAAATTGAAAGTTTTATTGATGAATGAGTTATGTTTTATGTCTTTTAAGGTTTTTGTTTTAATGTTAAATGTGAATGTACATATATATAGCTATTTTAAGAACAATGATTATTTAAACTATATAACTCATTTTTATATGTTATGCAGGGCCCTGCTGAAAATCAATTTTTATTGAGCAGGTTACCCTGTTGAAATATTGTTGAATAAATAAATAATAATAAATAAAGAAGAAAAACCAATTCTAGTGGAACACTGTAGCCAATTTAGCATGTTTAGATAATTTGAGTTTATAACAAATAACTAAGCATTTTATATTATAGTTATCATTAGAAGGTACGATTTCATTTCACGCTTGTGGATGTAATGGGCAAATTACCCCTTTATTATAAAATTAACAAATTTATTATTATTTTTTTTTTTTGAAATTGTGGAATAACACCCAGCTAAAGTTAAACACAATGACGTCGATAAGTTGCTTAAATGCGCAGGATCAGTTTTTGTAGCGTTTTTATGCTGAAGAAAAAAAACATAGGTATGATGGTAACCGTAAGGAAGGTTAAAACGATTCACTGCTAAAACATGCGCGTTTTGACACATAAAGCATCTTTTCATTAAAAGCATATAATTTCGGAATGCAACATGCTATGCTATTGCCATGGAATAAAATTCTTATAAAAGTTAAAACTGCACAGAAGATGAATATTTAAATATTATTATCAAAATTTATTTTGAAAAAAAAAATCCTGAAAGTCAACTACATCTAGGTACAAATAATTTTGATACATCTTGTATAAAATCTATTGTTAGTTTTAAGACAAACTGACAAATGTCTAACCCCATCAAACGGAAGTGTATGAAGCTGATATAATGAGGCCACACAAATAATCAAAGCGATTTTGCTGTCAAACACATACCTGACAATTGAATACAGAACAAGAAAACCAAAACTCCAATAGCTCCCTTCTGTAAAATATAAATGCATGTACAAATCCCTGAAAATGCTTTCGAATCACTAAACAGCATTTTCATGTTTATATCCCAATCCTAGTGTCACATTTGACCTTGTAGTTGACTTTTTTTAGACATTGTTAGATATTTTATCTAGTATATAGTTGCAGAGGGGACCTCATGGAGTTGAGGTTTTCTTACTGGCTGTTTGAATATAGCAACTATGTACTATACCAATTATCTAACAATCTCTAAAAAAGTCAACAACAATGTCAAATGTGACACTATGATTAGGATATTGACATGGAAATGCTATTTTAGTGATGTTAAAGCATTTTCAGAGATGTGTATGCATTCATATTTTGTAAGTATAATTAACAGAAGGGAGCTATTGGAGTTGGGGTTTTCTTACACTGACGTATTCAATTTGATATCGCTTTCGAATTTCAAACTTCAATAATGAAGAAAGGTTTTGACTAATTTAGAAACTCGGTCCTGAATTAGACGTATCCTACATCTATCTTTCATCAAAATGACTGCATTGGATAAATTTAAAGTTACTTAAATGCGCAGGATCAGCTTTTATAACGTTTTATGCTGAAGAAAAACCCCGTACGTACATGTAGGATGGTAACCATAAGGAGGATTAAAACATTTGAATGCTCAAAACACACGCGTTTCGACAAAAACAGTATCACACAAATTGCACAAAAGATGAATATTTAAATGTTATTAAGCCAAAGAAAAAAATAGCCTGTCTCAGCTTCCCGCGGGCATAGCTTTTAAAAATCCAAATTTAGCGCATTTTTGTCTTCTTTTTTTTTAGGTTTTTGAGAGATTATCTACTGGAAAAAAGGTTAAATAAACGGCCGCAAAAAAAAATAGTGGCCGAAAAATGCAATAAAAAAATTAGGGGGTATTTCCGCATCCGCGTAGCCCTTTTTTACTAAAAGAAACCGCATAGCGCTTAGGGTTTTGACCTTAAGTAAGCTGAGACAGAGTTTGTTTCTTTTTTGGCCTTATCACAAATTTATTTTCATCATGGTGAAAAAAAAATATCCTGAAAGTCAACTACGTCTAGGTACAAAGAATTTTGATACTGGTACCGTAAACCGGGGTGACTTTGAACGCCGGGGTGACTTTGAACACTTTGAGGTGGTCAAATTAATCAGTTAATATCTCACTTATCCTTGATGATAGAATTTTTTTAATTAATTATTAAAAAGGGGATACTATAAGCAACGTTACATCTTAAAGACATCACCGTAGGTGTTGCCAGTTGTTTGTTATAGCCTTTATAATGTGTTGCCAAATTTATAGCAATTTTCATAGGTGGGAAAAATATCAATGGTTACCATGGTAACGCTGATCCAATGAAATTAAAATTAATATGGTTGGATCAGGAATATAATAGTTTACAATAATAAATGAAAATAATTGTGTAAATA
>JXSR01S004033.1:0-37144 GCA_000969725.1 Ophiothrix spiculata
AGATTTTCTGTTGTAAAATGTGATCGCCTTGATCAATTTCAACAAGTAAGGTGTCATTTTAAAGCTTGAAAAATGCTGCAACAGATGAAATAAAATAATCTAAATCGATATCATCTTCAAAGTCCCCCTTTTGGGGTGATTCGAAGGCTGAGATTATAGAGAATTATAATATGTCATAAACTCAATTTTGAAAATTGTGACTTTCCGCGCATTTTGCCAGAGCACCACTATATTATCTATAAATTCTGACTGCAGATTCAACAACATCATTCCTTATAAAAATATTCCTGGCAGATTTTTGTGAAATTGATATCTTAAAATAGCATAATTCTCTTGAATATTGCCTTGAATATAATAATTCACTATAGAGACATTTAACATGATAAAGAACAGTATTGATTAGAATCCAAATTAGATTCTGTCATGAGCAATATTACAGAAGTTCTGGTTGTTCATTAAATATCATATTTAAGGTGGGTGTTAACCCAAATTTTTCAAATGACAGCGTTTCTGTTAATAAGGATGCCATCATTAATCAAACCACTTACTACTTCCCAGTTGGTATATTTTTACTACAACCTCATCCCCAGAGTCAGTAAGGTGTAATAAATCTAATACTGCAAGCTCATTCCATAGAAAATGAAACTTTTTTTGAGTTCAAGCAAAAAAATCAGCTTTTTATGCGACCACATAAACACGTTTTTCAGTCATACGTTTGTTACTTGGTATGTGAGAAGTATTTACCAATCAGAAATTGTAAAGTTTTCCTATCGGTGCATGAATGAGCACATGTTTTGTTTCAAAAATGTCACCAAAAAGCTACACAAAAATGTCATAAACGTTACCAAACATTACCACTTAAACAATGCATTAAAATAAATCCTGATGATAGAATTTCCTACTATCTTTATTATTTGTGAATATGTTACCCATCATCTGTGTAAATCGCAATAAAGAAATCGCTTACACATCACAGAATTTGTACTTTGAAGTCACTTGGACCAAAAAAATATTTCTGTGCGATATCACAAACGTTAACGAATGTTACATGAACTTTACTCAGGATTTTGGCAGTTTAATTTGTTTTTCAAACATCTACATGTCTTTACCTCACCAGTGAGCACCATTTTCAACAACAAACTCTTCGATATAATGTTTATGCCATTTCAAAGTGAAATTTTTTCAATTTTCCGGTCATAAACATACTTTGGAATCGCCCTACATAAAGTAATGCAAAATAAATAAATAAATAACTACTGGGGATTTATATTGCGCTATGCCTCCCAGATTTGTAATTCCACTCAGCCTCTGCAAACTTTATCCAGGTGTTCGCTGACCACTGTGGCCCAGGTAAGCTCCATTCTACACCAAGCATCATTTCAGGTTCTGCGACAACCTCTAGGGGCGCTGAACCTTGATCAGCCCACCTACGCACCATTGCTGCCCGGATCAGCTCCACGAGTGTCGTACAGGGCCTCCATGAGACAATTAGCAGTTAGTTCCCTGTCCAAGGAAATTTCAAGCACACTCAACTTTTGGCACCAGCTGGTTTGGAACTTGGGACCTTTTGCACCGCAAGCGATCTATCTATCCCTCGGTACTGGCTATGAGACCATTATCCATTGGCCAGCGGTCACAAAGCCAGTACCTGTACCTCGAGATAGATAGATTTCACCACTTCATCCCTAACCATGTAGTATTTGAATACTCTCTATAGTGTTATATAGAGTTAAGTCAAGTGGAAATTAAAGCTTGTAATGTAAAAACCAAATTTTGCTATCTGCAGTAGATAGTTTTAACTCGTTTTGTGATGTTATTATCTACAGTAGATTGTCAAATTGATATCATGTGAAAACAACTTGTTGATCTATTTTTAATTTTTAATATAAAATCTCCATCAGTGAATCTTTATTCTAACCAAATTTGAGTAAATTTTGTAAAGAAAATTATCTGATAGTTGCAGGAATACTGTTCATTATTGCCATCAATGTTTTGAAATAGAAAACAATTTACACAATTCTGTGTTTGCACCATCCTTAAATATCAGAATATCAGATATGTTTTCATATTTCTACTAGAGTGAGCAATCTTAGTCAATTGCCGCCAATGATTGCGTTATCATCAGCCAAATCCTAGGGATGGGGTGCTGATATCAAAAGAGGAAGACCTCTTTCTTGTCTTAGGCCAAAGAAAAGTTGTTGCGTTGCCCCCAGTGACCGCCCGAGTCAAAAATTAAAAAAAGATATATATATTAGGGTCGGGAAAGCATCAAATTTTGCTCACATTGGATGTTTTTGAGGATTTTTTTTTAAATAATGGAAAATGCACCCAAATTTGGCACTTTGGGTGTTTAAAAAAATTTAGACCAACCAATTGGAAGGTAACACCACAATTTTTGGCCTTATTCTGTATTCTATTTTATGCCTAATTTTGTAGCTCAAATTAGTCCCATTTCAAGGAAAGATATTTGTTTAAATTACCTCATTTTGACAAAAATCATTTTAAGACCTCCCGTTTTAGAACCACTTGAAATAATGGTCAGACTCCATTTTTTTAAAAGTAAAAGTTATCAGAAACTCATATTTATGTAGAGTTCTAAGAAAAAAAATCATTTTTTTTAGAACTCTACACAACATAAATTTGAGTTTCTGATAAATTTCAATTCCATGGACCCCTTACATTCCAGCCTTACATGGCCCATCTGATTCTAAAGCTAAGTATGAATGGGCAGAGTTACATAAAAAGCAGAAGCAAATAGCGCAGCAGTAATTCCCTCTCTTTGCACCAATGAGCCCTAGATGTTGTGGGTTCGATCCCCAGTCTTGTCGTCGCTGTATGTGCAATTGGTTGCCAGTCCAAACTTGCTTCCGTAGGTTTTCCTGGAGCTCTGGTTTTCCTCCTGCATCTAAAACTAGCAAATAAATCTGACCATCTGATAGAGGACCCTTATGGAAAGCATTGCTAGACACTGATGAGGCTATCCGCTATTATAAAAATATGTCATATTTTAAAGGTTAGGAGTCGGCCCCCAGTCAATCATATTACTGCAGGTGACTGCATCAACATAAACCGTGCAGTGAGACATACTTTATTGCTTAATTTGTAGAAATAATGTACTCTTTCATCATGTTCATGATCATTCATATCATGAAATCAACCTTGAAAAATTCAATCATTTATAGGAAATTTACTTTGTTTTTCTTATAAGCTGCTTGTAAAGGAATGATTTAATCTTTGACATTTCTGAATATTCTCGAGAGAGAATATTATTTTTAATGTGCCTGTCAGTGTTTCTCCGGCGTGGTTGTGGCGGTGGTTTTAAGTGTTCATTTGGTTCGGGAATTAAAATTAAATTATATGCATCCTGGTACAATCAACACCACCCACAGTCACACTTGTGAGAATCCTCTATGTCTTTAGGGAGTCTTTCACAAAGACTACAGAAATATTGTGAGCACCCTCCGCTATGGCTACGGGCAGTGTATGACAAAGACTACAGCAATGGGATAGTTGCCAACTAGAGCTTTCAAGAATATTAATAAAGAATTATTTGTTATTAAGTTTCCCTGCGTACTGCATCGTGTAACTCGTAACACGTAAGATCTTTGGCGCTTCACAAGCACTGTAATTAGACCAATCACGAGCTGTTATACATAAACGAGAGAAATTGGAATTGCTTTTAACCTCATTGTGGTGTAAACATGTTGACTTTCTCACAAACCTTGGTAGCAACAAGCGCCGTTCTCAAAAAAAACCCCCGCAGATGGTAGTCAAAAGTTACACGGAGTGTAGCTATTTACAAAAGAAAAAAGTTGTAATCCCATATAAGTAACTTTTTCTCCCCTATGTATCCCTCAAAACCTTAAAAAAGTCATCAAGAAAAATGAACTTGACAAGTCTAATCATATGCTTGTAAATGACTTGATTATATCTGAAGAAAAGAGATACATCTAGCCTTTAATTAGATTCGCTGCCTTTGTAATAATTGTGTTGTTGATGTCAAAATAAGAACATGAGACAGATGGGCTCCAAATAGGAATTTTAAGTCACATACATTCCATTAAGTGCTTAAACCAGGGTTTTTCTCATGTAAATCTTTGATTCTCATGAAAAGCTCCTCCATCTCCAATAATCCTAATGGTAAAGGCTGAGTATTGTCACAAGTTACAATCTTTTTAAACCATCTCTGAAGTATTTTTATTTGAAAGGAATCCCTAGAGAAGCTGATAAACCTACATTGATGTTTCTAACATTTGTTTTGACAGATTAATGATATATCTAGATATAACAAAAAAGTTGTTGGAAGTCAGAATCAAGAAATGTCTAAAACTGTGAATTTATTTAATTAAAACTTGTAGCTGTGTTCATATTATAATCTCATTTGCACACCATCTTTTAACTGGTGGTACCATCTGGGCAACTCTGCCGCTTCAAGTTTCCATAAGTGAACATAAGACAAATTCCATGATCTTGTATCACATACATGAATTTTTCAAGTTCAATTCTGACATAAAAGTAATACCTGAGTTGAATGTAAACAAATCAAGGTTTCAGGAACTACTTTTGTTTTTTCCATAAAGCAAATAGAACTTATTTTATGACTGGTATAAGTTGGATGTTGCCTTAGTAACATGTTACCCTCAAATTTGCACCAAAAAGTGATTTGGTACTGAAACAGAGAAAACATCTGAGGCTTTTCCTTATTAGTGTATAAGAAGACTCAGTGTCTGTGCTCGATAGTACAATCATGTTTAAGTAATAAATGTTAATTATAACTGAGAAGTGCGTTGTTGGAATTTGCCGTTTTCATATGTCACGCCTGTCACGAAAAACATGAAAAGTTTTTGCTGTGTTTTATTAAAAGGTCATGTTTTGGTGAAACATCAAATATCTATCTTCTATTATGGAGTCTTCATCTGCAAAGCAATATACAAACATTCAGTGATTGCTTATTTCTCCACTATTACATCTCGAAATCGGTCACGCACGCCTGTCACGA
The DNA here is from genome assembly GCA_000969725.1 of Ophiothrix spiculata. NCBI lineage: Eukaryota > Metazoa > Echinodermata > Ophiuroidea > Amphilepidida > Ophiotrichidae > Ophiothrix > Ophiothrix spiculata. Next base: position 5,000 of record JXSR01S004033.1, read on the forward strand.
AGTCGAAATCCCGGAAATGTTTAAGTCGCCATTTTGAAAAAAATGTGCATGCTATTTAATAAGACTCAAACTTAAAATACATGTTAGAATCATCATTTCCCTTCTTAATTAGCAAAAAAAACGACGAAAATTTGTTGTTTAGAACTTTATAGCAAAATTTTGCTTTTTGGTGGCCACTTTTGCCATAATGCAATTTTGCCTGATTTTCCAATCCGAAAGTGCTTTATGACGTCATAATTACGTAACGCCTTGGCCGATTTTGATGATCTTGGTATTGTTGGATAGGGGAGGATCATACCTATCTATTAATAGCAACACCATAGTTCATAGGAGGTTTCGTTCTAAAATATTAGGGTGGTTGCAACAACCCTTCGGAGGACGTGTTACAAAAATAGCTCAGGACAAGGGTTAAAGCTCAAAAATAGATTAGACTTGGATAAGACAGTATTAAAACTGTTGAAAATAAATCATAATCATAAATAAAGAAGTTATTTAACAGCAGATTCATTGCTAAAATCAAGTTTTACTAAGTGTGCACAAATGTCACGCCTGTCACGTCACGCCTGTCACAAAATAATTTAGCCTGTATTCTCCAAGTTAAAAGCTACAGCTCCAAAAGTAAAATGTTTCCTGATTGGTTCCCCCAAGGAGATATACTGCAACATAAACAGGAATCAAATTTCCCATGGGAAAGAGATAGAATTCAGCATTAAACCAAATTTTTGAAAAGGCAATGTCAGTTTAGGTCACGCCTGTCAAGCACACTTTGTGTCCTCATTTTAAAGACAGTGATTGAGTTCGATTAAAATTTTCACTTTTTGCATCCAATATGGAATGTTTACTACAACATATAGGGATGTTTCCGTAGTATTGCCTGTAGATAAAATTTACCAGCTATTCTTAGAAAAAACGTTCATGCAAAAGTCACGCCTGTCACGATGGAATTGGCCATAAGTAACTTCACTTTTGATATGTTCTATTAAACATGCACAATTAACAGTTGCCTTAAATTGCATTAGGGCTTAGTCTAAAGACATTCACTCACCCGAGAGACATTCGCTCACAATATTCTCTCTTACTTATTTGGTCAAATAGAGAGGTGAATGACACTTGCAATGCTTGAATATTGAATATTAAAATTGATGTTACCATTGATTTAAATCATGTTAACATCAATTTAACCAATATTCAAGCATTGTAAGCAATATTTACTAAGCAATTTTGGAGGAAATGTCGAAGCGAATATTGTGAGCAAATATCTCTCGAGTGAGCGAATGTCTTTGGACACCAGCCTAAGCTCAAGTTGCCTTCCTCAAAATTAAGTAATTGGTTATTTTTTGTGCTGGTAATGAATCTAACATTTTGGATATAGGAGTTAATCCTCCCAGCAATTTGAGCCAATAGATAAGTAAAAAAAAGGTAACTCTGAAAAATATCAATTAAATGTTATGATTTTTATTTTTATATGCAGCTAGTTACATTATATCACTTGGCTATAGCCATTCTGGGAACATGATTAGAATATTCTCATTTTTTTCACTGTCACTGACTCATCAATTGTATGTTGTTACATACTATTCTAAAAGGATGTTTCCATTTCAGCTTCTACATGTTTCACATGTTATACATTATGCCACTTGGATCTTAAGCAACTGATACCAATTACACCGGATGATCCAGGACCATGGCAAGGGGAGGGAGTGATGTGGAATACACAGGATTTCCCCAACAGTACCATTTTCCTAATTTATAATATAATCCTTGATTTAAGAGTGAACTCAATAGAAACAAAAAAATAATCTTTCAGATTTATTTTTAATTTTAATTCAAGTTCAAACTTGAAATTTAAATCCTGCGAAATAAGATTGCATAAGAGTGCATCTACATTTGCAGCTATTCTCAAATTCGTAGTTTTGTTTTAGTGCTAGTCTAGTGCTTGTCTTCTTCCTTAGGTCATAAAAGTAATTTTTGTGTTGACCCCAAGTGGAACTTCTGAAAAATTTGAGTCGGACGGTCAAAAAATATTTTATTATTATCATTATTTTAAAAACACCTAAAGTGCCAAATTTGGTTGCATTTTCCACTATTTTCAAAATGCTTTCTCAAAAAACATCCAATCTGAGCCAAATTGGGTGCTTTCCCGACCCTAATTTAAAAAAAATATTTGACTAGGGTCGGTTGCTGAGGGCAACACAACAAAGTTTTTGGGGGGCTTATGTGTACCGCCCCTGCCTTGGATGTTGGCCTGGCAATTGATGATGTGGTAAAACTCTAAAGCAAGCGTGAATTTTGTAGCATTTGGAAATACTTATGTATTTGTCATATCCAGGGTTGTCTTGTTGCATATCATTAGGCATAGCAGCTTCCTATACATAATTACCCTAAGGCCCAACATTTTTTAAATATGAGTTCAAACTTAAAGTGACTATTTCATTTCGGAGCTGGTCTTGTGTAATACTGTTAAATGACCCCCCTCCTTCCTCGTGTGTACCGTCCCTCCCTTTGATGTTAGCTAGCCTGGCAATTGATGATGTGGTAAAAGTCTAAAGCAAGCTTGAATTTTGTAGCATTTGGAAATACTTATGTATTTGTCATATCCAGGGTTGTCTTGTCGCATATCATTAGACATAGGAGCTTCCTATACATAATTACCTTAAAGGCTGGGGTAGACCTTTGTCCCTTTTGTACTATAACTTTCAAACTAATTGCATAAACTATATAAAAGTATACATTTTTAGAAGCAGATTTTTACCCTGAATTTGATGATGATATCAGTTTTTGACCAAAAATGTCAATTTTGGCAAAAAATGCCAAAAAACATATTTTTAGCCCCAAAATTTCTGGAAAGCCTAACTAATATTTGCATTCGTGAAATTTTTGAACTTTTTTGCTTTTTGGAATTTAGAAACAAATGTCTAGGAACAGTTTTCTCAAAATTTTGATTTTTATCTTGGTTTTTAAGAAATGCCAAAAATAAGTCGAAAAATGCCAAAAATCCCATCGCTGCCACCAAAATGGCAATTTTTGGCCTATTTTTGGCAATTTTTCAAAAAATAAGATAAAAATAAAAAATCTGAGAAAACAGTTCCTAGACATTTGTTTCTATATTCTAAAAAGCAAAATAGTTCAAAATTTCACTTATGCTCATTTTAGTTATGCTTTCCAGAAACTTTGGGCAAAAAATATTGTTTTTGGCATTTTTTGCCAAAATCAACATTTTTGGTCAAAAACCGATATCACCAATATGTTCAGGGTAAAAATCCGCTTCTAAAAATGTATACTTTTATATGGTTTATGCAATAAGTTTTGAGAGTTAGAGTACAAAACAGTTCATGCTAGTTGAAGGTCTACCCCAGCCTTAACTCTTTGTAGCAGTATAAAAACCACAGTACTGTGGAATTTTAGTCTGTTGTACAATATGATTTGACACAAAATGCTGACATGTCAGTTTTTCGGTTCATTTCTTCTGGCTCCTCATGTGATGGGTTTAACTACAAAGGCGGAATGCAAGTTATTTCATTTAATAAAAGCCTGAACAAACCATGAAGTCTTGCGATGTACTCCAAAAATAACCGAAAACAAATGTGATGACTCACCCCGAAAAAGGGGACTTTGCAACAAAACACTTTTTGAGAAACTGGCATCAAAAAATAAAGAAAATAATACGAATTCCAGCAGAATTTCTGTTGTAAAATTTGATCGCCTTGATCAATTTAAATAAGAAAGGTGTCATTTTAAAGCTTAGAAAATGCTATAACAGATGAAATGATAAAATCAAAATTGATATCATCTTCAAAGTCTTCTCGAAAGAAGATCATAAATGAAATTGTCAATCAGACAAATGTGGTAGCTCAGAGAAAGCAGCCAACAACAGGCTTTTAATGAAAAACTCACTATTGGGAAGGGTCTCATTTGTATGGGGTGGGGGAGGAAGGAAGGGAGAGGAAAAATAGTTATGGAATAAAAGTTGCTTGTTTGAAGGGGGAGCGGTTTGGCGCAATGGTAGTTCCCTCACTTTGCACCAATGAGGTCCCAGGTTCGATTCCCGCGCCCAGCGCTCTATGTGCATTTGGTTTTCAACCCGCATTGTCTCTTCCACAGGTTTTTCTCCGGTCTTCCTCCTGCATTCAAAACTGAGTTTTAAAACATTTGAGACCCCAGTTGAAGATAAGCTTACTTTAGCATACTTGGTACCAAGTACCAAGTTGGGTTTCCTTGAGGAAAGCCTGAACAAGATGATTTCAGATGTGTTCATTCTTAAAGGGGCATTGGACAAAATTCCAAATTTTTATTTGTGGATGATTTTCACTTATTTATATGTTAGGAAATAAGAATCAATGACCAGATATCTGGAAAATTTTGAACAAAACCTCCAGAAAAATCAAAAATTTGATTTTTGTTTTGTTTGTTGATCTTGGGTATGAGGCTATTTTAAAAACGAATTTATTGATGCTATATACCAAGAAAGAGCCAAAGATTTGTTTGTTAACATTTCTTTCACATCAGAGACTGCAGACAAATCAAAAGAGATTTGGAGTTTACATTTGATCTTCTGAAAAGGCCAATTTTAACAATCAACTATAGAGGGCAGTATTTATCGTTGTCGACAATGATAATTAAAAATAAAAGAATATCTAAATATTTTAAAAAATAGGGTTTGAATTTAATAATGAAACTTTGTATGCTGGCATTATTACCGCTAATACTTCTAATGATACAAAAATCTGAAAATGCTTGGGGAAAATTTTGGGATGATGCTGAACTTGTCCAATGGCCCTTTAATTCTTAATTGAAAGTTAAACTCTGACCATGGTAATGCCACGACCTAAGACTCAAGAGTTCACCTTAATTTTGCAGTAGTTAAGGTGCATTTTCTTTAATAACAGACAGATAACTTAAACACTTTGGATATTTGTGGACATGCTTAAGAATAAGATAATCCAAATTACATGAAAACTGAGGACATTGACGTGTTTTCTCAGTTTTCCTCCAAGTAGTTGATTCAATTCAAGGAATCCCTAGTTGAGTGGAATTTTATTCAAAGAATCCCTAGCTGAGTTGAATTTACCCTGGATGTTTTCTCATTATTTGCACACTTGACTTCACCGATGTTGGGACTTGATGTTAACATGTTTTACTCACAATTGTCAAGTTGTATTCACAGAACTTGATTAGGAAAAAAAAGAACTCTGTCTCAGCTTCTGTAGGCCCAAAACCTTAAGCGCTACACATTTTTTTCTTTTTTTTTTTTAGTTTAAAAGGCTATGCGCTAAGCATAAATCCTTTTTTATTACGTTTTTAGGTCATTATTTTTTTCCCTTTTTTTTATCTCTCGATGTAAGAAAAAAATAAAAAAAGCAAAAAATCTCCTGAAAACCTTAAAAAAAAGAGAAAGAAATGCAGTAAAATTCGAATTTATAACCTTATTTTCTTCGGCCATATATTTTGTTTTGTTTTCAGTTCATAAAAATTTTGTCAATTATTGACTAACAATTTGAAAGAATATATCTGCATGGATGGGATGGATGACATGCTTGTCCAGTATTCATCAAGAAGAAGAATGATCACATAACTGTAGAAAAAGTTGGAAACAAAAATGACTTGGAATTTTAAAAGGGTTGACAAAAAGTGCCATTCATGTTTTTAGTAAAACATCCCATAGCATAAAGAACTTTTCAGGAGACCTCATCTCCTGGATACCTAATTTGCATGTGAGAAATCAAGGAGATCTGGAGGTCTCCTGGACACCTTTTAGACAATTCTAAGTAGTCTCTAGGAGTATCCAACAAATACTGGATCAGTCATGTTCCGGGAGACCTTAAGGGGCCTATTAAGGCTTTTTTCATCAATGTTTTTTGCTCTGTAACTCAGCAACGGATAATTAGATTCAAATAGAAGTATACATTTCTAGAAGCGAATTTGCATACTGAACATGATGGTCAGGTTATTTTTGGACCAAAATGCGTAATTTTGGACCTAGGGTCCAAAAATCATGTTTTGGGCCCAAAATTTTACGGGAAAGCTAACTAAATTTTGCTTCGGTAAAAATTGTTACCAATTTAATTTTTAAAATCTAGAAAGCAATATCTGGGATCGCTTTTCTCAAATTTTTGATTTTTTTCTTAGTTTTTGAGATATCGCCAAAAATTAGTCCAAAAAATGTCAAAAATCCCACTCCTGACACCATTTTTGGCAAAATATGCCACATTTTGACCTATTTTTGGCAATATTTCAAAAAATAAGACAAAAAACAAAAATTTGAGAAATGCGTTCCTAGATATTGCTTTCTAGATTCTAAAAAGTAAAATGGTTTAAAATTTTACCAAAGCAAAGTTTAGATAGCTTTCCCGTAAAATTTTGGGCCAAAAACATGATTTTTTTGACCTTTTTTTGACCTTAGGGCAATAATTTCACATTTTGGTCCAAATATAAGCTGACTATCATGTTCAGTATGCAAATCCACTTCTAGAAATGTATACTTTGATTTGGATTTAATTATCTGTCGCTGAGTTACAGTCCATAACCCATTTATGAAAATGAAGGGTTGACAGGGCCCTTAAGGAAGTCTCCGAGAGGTTTCCTTAATTTTTCACATTCAAATTAGGGATCCTGGAGATCTTGGATATCCGTCTCCGGGAAAGCTGATATTTTTTGCTATGGGATGGCACTGCTGATTTTATTTTTACCGCTGAAATGTGTGCAACTGATATTCTGACATAATATGTGATGACTCACCCCAAAAAGGGGGACTTTGCGACAAAGCACTTTTTGAGAAACTGGCATCAAAAAATAAAGAAAATAATACGAATTTCCAGCAGATTTTCTGTTGTAAAATTTGATTCAATTTCAACAAGTAAGGTGTCATTTTAAAGCTTAGAAAATGTTGTTACAGATGAAATGATAAAATCAAAATTGATATCATTTCGAAAATCCCCCCTTTTGGGATGAGCCATCACATAAGTAATTACATCATCAAAATTTACAGTAACTAAAGAGATGGCAAAAAAATGTTCTTTAAGTATTATTATTCATGGCATGCGTTCCTCATTAGCTCGGCTGACGTCATATATCACCAGTCAAATGTATTACATGTTATCACCAAGCGATACTTATTTTCAAGTCAAACTAGCTCAAGGAAAGAACCATTTCTCTATAAATACGATTTTTCTAAATATGGTATACTGATATGGCCACCTCCATTATGTACCATAGTTACTTGTAAGAAATGACCATCGGCATCGGTGACAAATGACGTCAGTGAGTCGTGGTGGACAGGCGCAGGAAAACCTTCAGGGTGTAGTGAGCGATATAGTAGCTATTTTTGCGTTATTAAAGTAGCCATTATCACTGATTTGGATTTCATTTTTCACTTTGCACTCTATGATTTTAATGCATTTTTAGAAAATGCTTCACTATAATATTATACTAACTTAATAACCATTCTTGATGAACTGGAGTGTTTATTGCAGAATAGACAATTCTTTGTGCTTTGAAACATTACTTTGTTGGCGCAGTAAAATCCCATAGTAGTGTTTCTAGAAATAAATCCTTGTATTCCCTAAGTGAAGACTTCTTAAAGGGACATTGGACAAGTTCAGCATCATCCCCAAATTTTCCCCAAGCATTTTGAGATTTGTGCATCATTTGAAGTATTAGCAGTAATAATGACAGCATGTAAAGTTTAACTGTTAAATTCAAACCCTATATATCAAAATATTTAGATATTCTTTTATTTTAACTTATCGTTGTCGACAACGATAAATACTGCTATCTGTAATCGATTTTTTTAAATCGGCTTTTTCTTTGACAAATCTTTGACTCTTTCTTGATATATAGCATCAATAAATATGTTTAAAGAATAGCCTCATACTCAATATCAACAAACAAAATAAAAATTCCCAATATCTGGTAATTGACTGCTATTTTCTAACATATGAAGTGTAAATCATCCACAAATTAAATTTCGAAATTTTGTCCAATTCCCTTTAACATATACCACAAAATATTTGTATTTTTTATGAAGAGCTCTTATTTTTTAGATATATGAGGGGTGCTCTGGCAAAAAGAGCGGAAATTTGTGAATTTCAAGATTTAGTTTAGGGCATATTTTAATTCTCTATAATCTCAGCTATCGAATGATATGTCACACTTTCGTTCTCCGTTCTCCATTTAGAGATCAAAATACAAGGCAGTCGACTGGCAATAAAAATTAGCTGCAAATTGATTTTAAAAGTTCTGTAGTGTATTATCAAGTAAAATAATTGAATCTGGTCATCTGGACTTTCTTTTATTGAGTAGCGACGTTTCATGTCTCATCCGAGACACATCCTCAAGCCTACTGATGATCTGGTGGCTTCTGTGCAGTGACCTGTGACACGGTGGTGACGTCACAGGAAACGGAACTCTTTAGTCTCTTAGGTATCTTGTCGTAGACAGAATTGTAGGCCCCCGCTAGATTATGGCGAAGTCCTCCTCCTTTATTAAGTGATAATACCTAAGATAAGATACCTAAGAGACTAAAGAGTTCCGTTTCCTGTGACGTCACCACCGTGTCACAGGTCACTGCACAGAAGCCACCAGGGCCCATATTCATGAAACACCGCTAACTCTAGTTGGCTGCTAACTCTTTGTTTACCTGTCAAATTTTGACAGGTATACAATAGGTTAGCAGCCAACTAGAGTTAGCGGTGTTTCATGAATATGGGCCCTGATCATCAGTAGGCTTGAGGATGTGTCTTGGATGAGACATGAAACGTCGCTACTCAATAAAAGTAAGTCCAGATGACCAGATTCAATTATTTTACTTGATTTTACAAAACCTGGATGAATCAAAACCTTTATAAACGCACTGTAGTGTATGATAAACATATTTAATGATATAAAGGCAGTTATATATAAAATCACACTGCAGCAATAAATAAATACTTATGACAACATGCATCAACCCACATATAACACAATACAAATTACAATAGCACATCAATCATTGTAATAGATATTTTGAAAGAAAGCTTTCTGTGATGGATTTCAAAGAACTGAACGAGGAATATGATATGTGTGTTTGTTCATCTCGAACTAGCTGTAAATGCGGCAAACTTTATTTGTGATGACTCGCCCCAAAAAGGGGGACTTTGCGACAGAACACTTTTCAAGAAACTGGTGAAAACAGGCGTCAAAAAATAAAGAAAATGATAAGAATTTCCAGCAGATTATCTGTTATAAAATTTGATCGCCTTGATCAATTTCAACAAGTAAGGTGTCATTCTAAAGCTTATACAATGCTGTAACAGATAAAATGATTAAATCAAAATTGATATCATCTGCAAAGTCCCCCCTATCGGGTTGGGCCATCACATTTTGCACTACAAATGAAATATAATTATGCTTAGGTTGTATTTTAGGTAATTGATTTTTGCAAATGTGTAACCTTCATGTTTGCTTCATAACACCAGCAAAGTTTCATTTTAAGAATATGATCCGGAATATGAAAAATATCTATTAATTCTGAGGACCTAGAGGCCACATTTATGGCTGATTTGAGATGAACTATCATGTATGCTCTACAAATGGATGTCGTTCCAGGTCCTTAGGAATTTTTAATTTTTGGTTGACTAAGTCCCTGGATGTTGTTTTGTACTAAAAAATAACATCCATTGTATGATATATTGATTTAGCCTAATTTTGTATTTTCACCATATGTGATTTTATGTAATTTTTCACATATAGCCAACTGAATTTTGTGCATTTCCAAATTATAAAAGTCAAAGACAACATTTGTGTAAAATTTGCATGACCATATGCACAAAATTTGCGCTGCAGCAGTACTGACATCATATTTGTAACGCATGCAATCTGGTTCCAAACAATAATCACACCGATAATATTACTAACTCTATGCTACAGCCAATTAAGTTGCTCACAAAATGACTTTCCCAGTTGATGGACCTTATTGTGAGAACCTTTTGGGATTTAAAAAATGATTAGAACATCTGGAGAAAAATGTTTCTGTTGTAACTCTCAAAACAATTAATTATCTTGTGCAAAGTTACATCTTGGTTTTTATAGGGTTTTTTCAGCTTTCGTAATTTTGTATGGCAGCAAAAGTAATGGCTTGGGTCAAGTCCTAGCATATGCTGACACTCTTAAAACACAGTATGGTTATAGTAACTTTTTCTTCATTTGGCTTCATGGGTCAATAATAGAAAATGATATTATCTCCCATAGATTTTACATAGTGATACTGTCCAGTGGTGGTTGGATCCAATGTTTCAAAGCATCCATCCCAACAAGGGATACACATAAACGCAATTATGCAAAGCTAAATTTTCACTTTAGAGGATTTTTCTCGAAATCATGCATGATCGATATTCTGGTCATTTTGTAGCGAAAAGTCACTTATGAAGCTGCAGCTTGACATCCTAGTTTGATTGTCAATCATATCATGGTGTCATATCGACAAGCTGCTTGTATCAATAAAATTCATTACCCATAACGATGGCTCATTCAGGACACAACAACGACTTCCTGGTTGTGATTAATTAGCCATCCCCCGCATATGAATGAGATTGGCCCATAATTCAGCTGCTTCTTTATACCAACGATTCAGCTGTTTCCTTATAATATTTTATTGATAAATGTTGTATGAGTATCTTTATAGGCCTATATAAAAAGAATTGTATTGTTTTATTAGGATACTGAAATAAATTTAGCTTTTTGGTCGAATCATTCGGTAAATCTAAGAGACTGAGAATCAAGGTCACCATAACTCATCATTGCAAATTACACTCCTTCTCAAGAGTTTTTTTGCACAAGCCTTTAACCAGCCATATCTTGTGAACCGTTCATCATTTGCGTCGTATTGTTTCGGATTCATATTTTACATTTATAGATCTAAAGAACTCAAAAGGAATTGCATTTATTGCATTTGAAAATATGGCGTTCTAAACATACTGTACAGGGTGGTTCAAAAAACTTAGAACCCAAGTTCAAGGTCACATTTTAGACAGTAATTTAACCTCAATCAACTTGAATTTGCACATGAATCATTGTAATACCTTTAAAACAATCCCTGAAAGTTTAATGCAATTTGCATCATTAGGTCTTAAGATACAGCTCTTTATGTTAAACGTCCTTCAAATTGGCTTGTCCACGAAAGCTTTTCTTCGTTGTTGTCTTCAATCTGTTCCCCTTTATCTGCACCGTATTTGGTTCCACACAGTTGCACTGCAGGTTAAATTACACATGTTTATTTGATGAAAGTGATTGATCATCAATTTTGAATTTAATGATGTACCTGAACATAGCTTCAGCAGTTAGGGAGAACGGCTCGATCCAGTAGGCTACTCGATTCAGCCGCCCTGCTCGATGCAGCAGCCTAATGCGGCTTCATCCAGCCACATCGTGAAATTTTATCTTTCTTGCCCTTGAACACAATTTTGCTTTACGCACACACTGAGTAATTTGATATGTTTATCTTTTTATGAATAATATCTAAATTCTGACTGATGCAAAAAAATTTTCACCAGGTCAATAAAAAATTATAGGGCATAACGTATTTTGGAAACATTCTAACTGATTTCAATCAACCATTTATCTAAGTCCTCAAGGACTTTGAGGAAAAATACTCGAAAAATGTGAGTTTTAAATTAATACATGGTGTCATCTGCATAGTGTACATAAAGGTTTTGTGACCAAGTTTAACAACACAACGTCAAAAGTAGCCGGAGATTATGTCAAAAGTTTGCATTTTGACTATGCAAACAGCAGATGCTCTCTCCATTTAATCTATGTTAAATCACTTGAAGTGTCAAAATAACGTTGTACTTAAATAATTTATGGGTTTTGTTACAGATACAAAATTCAATTGATTTTCTTAAAAATTTTGTATTTGGTAGATTCATCTGTGCTGATGACGAATCTAAAAAAAAAAGAGGTCACCTTGCTCGTTTTTGAGATACAGACATTTCACAAGTACACATTTTCCAAAAATATTCACCAAACGTTGACCATATGTGTTTGTAAAATAGTACATGCTTTATTGATATTTTTGTTTTTAGAGTTAAAGCATTTTTGCGTACTTCTTAAAATTCTGAAAAAAATAGAGTTACCGTATCAGGTTTCGAGAAAAATTACAAAAACTGGCATTTTTCAATAAAACTTGATTACTCTGATTGCACATCTGCGTCTGCATAATTTCCTGTGTGTCTATTACTCAGCGATGCGGCGGGCGATTAACAAAAATGCGTTAATAAAGCGTGCGTACAGTGTGAAATTAAGTTGAAATTTGCGTACGCAAAACTGGTGCAAACATATTTTTTAATTTTTACCGTTTACGAAAAAATCTGTGAAACCGGCTACTTTTAACTAAAATTGTTTATAAAACTTGAAATTTGCGCAAGACGTTGACAATTTAGATTGAAACTTGTCGTTGTCGTAAGCAACTGCATCTGTGAGAAAACACCTTAAATATTTTAACATGTTTCAGAAAATAATACGTTTTATCATTAATTAGGGGTCACTCAGCTTTTCTAAGAAGACCAAGAAATAAACAGAAAAGCCCGGGGAGTACTCAGATTTCGGTTGGGTACGGACGCGCGGCCGGAGTTTTCGACTATACCACCTGGAGGAAGCGAGAAAATGCTACCCATTTGTAAACCAATTTGACTTTAACTACCGTTATTTAGACCGTTCAATACATTTTTACAATGTAAATTGCACTTCAAAAGCCCAATTTGGCAACCGATAGGTAAACCAAAGGAATAATTGGTCAAAAAAGGGTTACTTTTGAAAAATGCAACTGTTATGTAAACCATTTTTCAAATTTTTGAGGGGCCTTTGTTAAACCTGGGAGGTTAAAAATGCAACCAATCTTGGCCGCGCGTCCGTACACCCACCTTTCTTTTATGGCAGTGGTAGTGCGTATACGCAGTTGAGTGTCCATTTCAGTGTGTAACAATGAACTTACAAAATTTGGTCATATCGTACTTATTTTTCAGCCGATTTCTATCTTTTTTTGTTCATTTGAAACTATATCAAATTTGCTTTACTAAAACATCAACACATTTTTGATTTAGTACTTTTATCAAGGTCAAAGTTATCTATAATCCGTGCACAATTTTTTTTTGATTCACGTACTATAATGTTATAAGTCCGTCGCGCGACTGAATGAAGCAGCTGAATCGAGCTGTACAAGGCGGCTCGATTGAGTAGGCTACTGCATCGAGTAGGCTACTGGATCGAGCCGTTCTCCCGAACTGTTCAGATAATGGAGCCCCAATTTCAGCAACGTAATGGTTCAGTTCAGTTTACAGGTTCATACAAGAGGCCTCTGAACCCTAGCTCAGGTAATTTTGATTTTTTTGTATGTTTTTGTTTGTTTTGTCTTCTTCGGTAAATGTTTTCCAACAGAGTGGTTGGACTTAGTCAATCGTTGTCAGATAGATTTCAGGTCCTTAGGTGCTGTAAAGTGATGAGATTACATTGAAAGATCAGCTAGGAAAATGCCATGAAAATGCCTTCAATTTAAACAGGGAACGCCCGTAACACAACATGCAGTGCAGTACGTGCAGGTTAGAGTACTTAAATTGATTACACATCAATGTTGTGTAATCCATTGAAGGGTTTAAGTAAGAAGGGGAGAGAAGCAATTGTGGACAAGCCACTTTGAAGCAATATTTTAATAATGGGCTGTATCTTAAAAAAACATTGATCAAAACTTGACCAAAAATGCAGGAATGGTTTAAAACCTATCCCACATGATGCCTTTGCCAACTGAATGTGATAGAGGTACAATTGCTAAGTAAAATTGACTTTCAACTTGGGTTTTGAGTTTTTTGAACCACCCTGTATACTTTCTTCCGCACATTCAAAAACTGAGTTTAAATACATCACTGCACATTTGTTGGGAAACTTATGACCTGAAAATGTTATTTACGGTTACACAGTGGTAACGAGTACTTAACTAACAAACTACATAGGTAAATAGCACAAAAGTGTGTGGTTTATTTGTATATGGTCTAGGAAATGGGCCATTCTTATGGTTATGGAAGATCGAATATCAAAGAAAACATAGATTATTTATATTGGATGTATTAGGCACCTATAAAAAACATGACTTGTTTCAGAGTCTTGGTTGTTTGATATAATAATTACGTTTTTGCCTGTATTTAAGCAAACGCAATCACTTTTGACCGGGAGTGTATATAGACTTCAGGTAGGAAAAGAACTATGAACGTGAAAGTTTGAGTTATGAATTGATGATCAAGACATACAGATTTTTTTACCCCAAACGACCATTCCCTATTTCCCGGACAGAATGTTAAATTTACCCTACCCCGAGTCAAATATTCCCGACCAAGACAACCCCTATATTATTCTTCCCTAACCTGACCGGACCACGAAATTGCTCTAAAAACTCCTTACCTTGGTTTCTGTCCGGTCTGGGGCGGGGGGGAGAATTTGGAGATTTTGGGTTTCCCTGCAGAGCCTTAGCAGTAACATTTACACATCTGGAGGGCCATTGCTGAGACTTAAACAGAGCTTTTATATGTGATGACTCACACCGAAAGGGGGGGGGGGACTTTGCGACAGAACACTTTTTGAGAAACTGATGAAAATTGGCAGCAAAAAATATACGTGTCTGTAGCCTTAAGTCAGAGATCTGCTCATCTTGGGAGGACTGCTTCAGTGGTCAGAGGGATGAACGGATTTTGAAGTTGTCCGTCCCATTGTTTAAAAAAAAACCCAAGTTTTGATGTTTTTTTATTTGAAGTTCCTTAAGAACATTTTAGCAAATATAATGTGAAAAGCAATTTATTCACGTTTAAAAAGATTTTTTTCGTAAATCAAACTAAATAAAAATCTCTTTTCAATTTTCAGTCTGTAAACCCCTTTTTAAAGAATGCATTGACACTATCCCAGCATGTCTTCAGTAGATAGCCATCAGTGCTCTCTCATGCCACTGGAATACTTCCTTCAAATGACACTAATCAAAACTACACTCACAAAAATTGTTATTGAAGGGATATTGGGGTTACATATCAAAAATATCTCATTTGTTCGGCCATGTGAACAAATAATTATGTTTCAAGTGCTTGACCCTTTTAATATTTAATGAATTTTTTTTAATATTTTTATTTTACATACTATATTGTTATTGTTCAAAATAAATTCAGAACTTAACCCTTTCAGTCCTGAATTTCCATATAGGTGTATATAGCCCATACTGAATTAAATGTACTCAATGTGAATTGGGCGTTCTCTCGTAAGCTCTTTTGGAAAGCCCAAGTGTTCTATAGGATTGAAAGGGTTAACTTAAAGTCTACTATAGCCTTTTGAGTAAAGTAATTTTGCAGAGAAAAATAAAAAGCTCATTTCATCTCATTATTTTTTTTTGAAATGCGGACATGAAACAGAATGATAATTTAAATAGGCCAATATTCTGGTGTCTATGTGCTTGCAATCAGCATATTATTATGTCATCTTATAACGATAACTTCCTATCCATGTCTGCCAGACAGCCAAAGATAACTTTGGAAACACATAATTTGACAATTTTCATGTCACTAGTAGATTCACATTTTCTTTGACTGATAACCTTAAAGGAATTATGCCCAAAAATATTTATTCTGTAATTTTACATATGTAGAAGAAATATATTAAGTCATTGTTGTGTCATAATTATGTCATGATTATACTTTCATTGATGGTGTAATCATGACATAATTATGTCATGATTATACTTTCATTGATGGTGTAATTTATACTTTCATTGATGGTGTTATTGATTTATTTTTGTTTAGTTTAAAAGATGATGATCTTCATGCTCTCTCAAATTGGACTTTATGACCAAAGCCTCCCCCAATCTCAGCTGCCAGTTATGCTGCTGTTCTTATTATTGAAGTCATTAAATTTCCTACAAATCATGGAATTTTGAATGCAACAAATGCGTAGAAACAAGTGTCTCTCCTCACGCAGTATGAAAGACTTTTGTTTTCACACGATCGCCACGCCAAACAACCAATTAAGATACGTGCTGTGCATTTTCATTACTGATGCATAGTCACACATGCTTTCATCATACGCACCCTGCAGATTTGATTTGTAGGAAATTTAATGATTCCAATTAATAGTTCAGTTGAATCCGTAGCAAAGATGATTGCCCCCTCTAAACAAACACCAGTATCATCATCCAATATTATGTATCAATCATATTTGCTGAACTACTTCAGGAGGAATAGACAGCTAAACGCTCTTTGACCTTTGTTATCTTGTCCTGCAAACAGGTCATCCATTATTAGGCTGTAGTATTTGGTAAAACTTACGGATTAGATAGGTTGTGACAAAGTATGAAAATATAAGCCTACAGTTTGCTGATTCTGTTCTGTATACAGATTAATCCATAACACTACTCTCTAAATGTAAACGAGTGAATATTTCACTTCCCAAAAGAGTGAAACTCTTATAAACCACTCAGAAAGGAGTGGTTTTGTATTTCAAACAGCAAATTTCCACTCATAAAGAGTGAAAATCTAAAAAGAGTGAATTTCCACTCGTTGGAGGAGTTAAACGAAGGACAACTCGAAAAAGAATGAGTGGTTTATAAGAGTTTCACACTTTTGGGGAGTGAAATTTTCACTCGTTTACATTTAGAGAGTAGTGCATATTTTAGAGTAACATGAATATGATCTTGAACTAAATACAGGTATACTTGTATTTATGTACAGTTAATTAAAGTCAACCCACATCTCAAACTTAAAACAATGAATTGGTGATAAGGAGTCTGTTATCATTATGTACATAGATGATTCTGTGGTAGATATTTAGGACACCCTGGGGAGCACACATAATTGTGATGTGTCATGCCAAAAAGTTTGAAAAAAGGACTGAACATTTTTAATCATAGACCCTGTTTTAATATTAAAATCCAAAGTTAAAAGTTGTATCTATAGGATGTACAGAGACTTTGAAACAACAAATTAAAGTGTATTCCATTCACTTAATGAATATGGTTAGAGTAATTTTATTCATCCAGTAGTTTGGACTATTGCTCACCATTGGCAAAACCATATAATCATGATATAAAACAAATATTGACTGCCTATGCTTTTACAATAGTAAAATTTGGACCATACTATTGCACACAGCTTTACCTCATGCAATGGTTAAGTTCAAATTTGACTGAATGATAATATCTTCTACTATTGCACTCACATGCATTCAATGTTTATATCCTAAGGCCTATATAGTCTTTGATAATTGATAATGGTACCCATACCCATTTTGTGACTGCTAAGCACCCCTAGATACCAGTTACCGCACACTTGCATAGATAGTTGGATAATATCAGCCTATGCTGGTTTAGGCCTGCCTCGTCGGTATAACAGGGTGGAATAATGGGACTGGATTCCAACAATAATTACAAGTTGATTTCCCTGTTTTCTCATTCCATTCAGGACATACTTACAAACAGGATATCAACGAGATCAGTGGATAATACTAGCTAGGAGAATTGCTGAGGATAATATCACAATCAGACGGGCAATAGGAATATCGTACTGGGGCTGGCGATAGGAATACCGTAATCAGGATTGCTAAAGGAAATATATGAGCAATATCTGAAGAGATCAAGGAATAGATTAAGATAGCAGGTAAGTCACAGAATCGGATCCCTACATTTTGTAAAAAATAAAGATAAGAAATGAAACTTTTGTGATACATGAAGGATGTGGACTCTACAGTGTGTACTATTTTCCTTATTATTTCACAAGACGGTATAAAGAAATTTTTCATTCTCCCCAAAATGATAATTTAGTATGGATCATTTTATGAATATGTTTTATAATTTCTCAGAAGATTATTGTCCCATAGCAAAATATAATGTAGTAGCTATCTAGGAGGTATCCGGGAATTCTCTTGGATACCTAATTTGCATGTGGAAATCCATGAGACTGTCCTGGAAGTCCAGGATTTACTGGATACTCCTGGAGACTACTTAGAATTGCCAAAAAAATGTCCGGGAGATCTCCAGGAAGTCTCCTGGAACCTTTTGTTTTTCTATAGGATATTGTGCACTTTTTCCTCAAAGAGAGGACTTTGGTATGGATCAACTAGAAATTCAACTGATATGGATCTTCATGTTATTTATACATTTGTACATATTTTCTCAGAAAGATGATTAATTTTTTTCATTACTGTCTCCAAGAATGCAAAACAGCTATGCTTTAAGTGTGGATGATAAGGTAACACATTATAAACCATAAATTAAAAAGAAAACAAGATCAGAAACAAATTTGTGTGACATACGATAAGGCTTTTATTGTCTGTATACCTTTCCTTTTGTTCCACAAAATGTTTTTTTTTTAAATGTTTACATTTTTCTCTGCCAAAGGGAATTTTGTATGTATGGTTATGTAATTATGTTCATAAGAATTCTTAAAAAAAGTGAACAGTATTTCACATTACAGTCTCAAAGAAAGCAACATAAAGTGTGCAGTTCGAGGTAATGCAAGTCAACGGCCTCCAGACAGCATACTAACAAAGCATGACGATCGGCAGAAAACTAGTTTTCTTTATTGGAAAATATACCCACTGTACGTAGTTATGTGTTATTATATCCAGTATTGGAAGCCCAGGCACTTATTGAAGGGACACTTTTATAGTCATATTCTGAAAGCGGTACATGTTATCATGTAATGCCAACCATGTGTTGTATAAGTTCTAGATCAGTGAATTTAATCAAATGCATCATCATTGAAAATCATCATCTAACACCAGCAGCTAGAAAACATTATTAGTGATAGATTGATATTTATCTTTAGTCCGAGATCTTTTAGTGCCATTTCAGGGGATGCATGTGTTAATATGTCTCATTGAGAACACTGTAGGCCTATGTGCATTTCATAAAGTTTCTTTCTTGAAATCATACAAAGAAAGGAATACAGCCCTCTTGTCTGAAGGTTCGCCAGTCTGAAGGTTCGCTAGTCCGAAAACGAAATAGGGTTCGCTAGTCTGAAAATGAAATAAGGTCCGCTAGTCCGAAATTAAAAAGGGTTTGCTAATGCTAAGGTTCGCCAGTCCGAAAATGAAATAAGGTTTGCCAGTCCGAAAAGGAAATAAGGGTCGCCAGTCCAAAAATGAAATAAGGTTCGCTAGATGGAAAATGAAATAAGGTTCGCTAGTCGGAAAATGAAATAAGGTTCACCAGTCCAAAAATGAAATAAGGTTTGTCAGTCTGAAAATAAAATAGCGTCCGCTAGTTTTGTTGATTAGCAACCCAATTTTTTTTTCAGACTAGCGGTCATTTTTTTATTTTTGGACTAGCAAACCTTATTTCATTTTTGGACTAGCGAACCCTTTTTCATTTTCGGACTGGTGAAACCTAGGATTAGCGGAAATTTTTCATTTTCCGACTAGCTAACCTTTTTTCAATTGTGGACTAGCGAACCCTAATTTAGGCCTGACAGACCTTTTTTTCAAATTTGAACTATAGGAAAATACGCTTTCAGACTGGCGAACCTTATTTCATTTTCGGACTAGCGATCCTTCAGACTAGCGAAACCTTCGGACTAGTGAACCTTCGGACTAGCGAACCTTTGGACTAGCGAACCTTCAAACCATACTCAGTGGTCATGACCCGTGGTACTTGCTCGTACGTGCTGTCAATGTACAAAAATGTAAACGTATAGGGGTTTGTACGTTCCGTTACGTACAATGCCCGCAACCACTCTAGGTCAGGTGTGTCATGCGCACAACGTATTTACACTGGGCGATCAACGTGTATTTTGCTATGTCTTCCCGATGTTTTTAGAAAAAATGTAGTGGTCGTGGCCTCTCCAAAAATGTAAAAATAAAGAACACACAACGGATTATGACCAGCGTTTTAGTGTTAAAATCAGACATGATACAAAAGATTTGTTAGTGTTAAATATCAGACATGATACAAATGATTTGTTAGCCTAAAATATTCATGGCTCCTTTAAAACTTCAGTCCAACCTGTCTGGATTCATCAATGCTTAAAATGAATCTGGACAGGTTGGACGCTATTTCTGCAATTTTAGTCACATTATACCGATATAAACTAGGATGTTCACAAAGGTCATCCAAAACCCTTTTTTGAAGTCGGAAGCAATTTTTATCAATTATAACTATATCACAATCATTTATCATTTAGCCACTCTTGCACTAAATTATATACTTTTTGTTCGTCATTTCGTAAGATTTTGTACACCCTGTATCCAATGTTTAACCAATTCCCCCTATGTCAAAAGCCACTCTCACACATGTATCAAAATTTGTTGTAACTCTTGTGTACCGTACTTGCTTGATCACCTGTTAATACCATTTTACACACCGTGCATTCAATGTTTGGAGTAACTTTAGTATAGACCTTGCACCCTAACCCTAATCCTAACCCTAACCCTAAGGCTCAAAACAAAATCGGCCTCCAAACCACATTTTTCGCTACCAAACATTTGGTCGTGACGTCACCAAATATTTGCCATCGAATTTGAACCGGTAACAAACATTTGATGCAATGTATATGGCAATTCAATACTAGTGTGTAATCTAGAGCAAAATTTTATTTGGTCTCAACTCGGTGTTGAAGTTATTTTATTTGGAGTCACTCTTCATTTTGACATCACGACCAAATGTTTAGTAGCGAAAATTTTGTTTGGAGGCCGAATATGTTTTCACCATAACTCTAAGAATGCATGGTGTTGATAGTCTATTATTCTGAAGTTACAAAATTGGTCGGAACTCTTTGTGTCCCATGCCTTGTTAATCATCTTTTTATAACATTTTACGCACCCTGTATCAAATGTTTAACCCATCCATTGCCCTCAAGTCAGAAGCCATTTCCATCCATTATACATGACAATTCACTGTGAGCCCTGTGGGATTGTCTCTGAATTTAGATTTACATCTCATGAGAAGGATGAAACTAGTTTGAATTTAGTCTAGCTAGGTCGGATGTGGGGGTTGGGGGAAGGGGGCAGAATGGATTAGTCTAGCTAGCTCTGAACAAGCATTCCAAGTTTATGCTTCATGGTGGGATGGAGGACCCTTTTTGGGAGGGGTAAAATGAACTAGTCTAGCTAGGTTTTAACAAGCATTTTAAATTATAGGGCCCTACTTCACCCTGTACCCCAGAATAAGGGAAGGGATGAACAATTAATTCAATGTAGTGATAGGTCAGTATAGAATATCCCAAAAATTAAAATTTGCAAGAGTGTACAGATAATATTTTCTATTCTTTGCTTATTAGCTCTTATTGTGATAATGAACAAAACCAAATCTTGACCAAATTTCTTGAAAAATGACATCTCTTAAACTGAAACTTGTCTCATTCTTACTTGATTTTAACTGTTTTCTGGGAAAAGGGTCTAATAAGATGAAGCCTAAATCTATCAGATTGAGGTGGGACTCAAAGGAAAAAAACATGCAGTCCAGGTCTTGAACCATGGGCCTCCTACAAGCTTGTTTTTTGGAAAGGTGCAATCTCAATAGTTTGACTGCGTTATGGACATATTTGGCTTGACCAATTTTTTCATACATGTTAATGTACCATATACATGGGCGTCATTTCAGGGGGGGACAGGGGGACACATCTTGAAGGGTGGGGGACACAATATCAAATGTCCCCCACGCTTTTGAATACAAGCGATTTATTTGCAAATTTCTTCACATTACCCACAAAAATATGTGTTAGGAACACCCTTAGAATGCAAAAAACGCTAGGGCTTCAGGGGGCTGACCCCCACCAAGGGGCTCTGCCCACTGGACACCCGCCCCACTGGGCCCCCCACACTTCAAAATGAAATGATGCCCCTGACCACATACCAACAGGTGCAATGTCTTGAGTACCCCTTCCCCTGTATTTGATTTCACTTCAAGATTTCTTTGAGTACAGCCAACCATCTTGAGTTTGGGTTCAGCTCTACAGATGTCCTCATTCCTATGCATAACGGAAGCTTGTTTAACATCACTACAAGCTGACAGGAATAACAAGTATTGCTTAGGAAATTAGAGGTGAAAATCTACCTTTGATTTTATATTTATTTGAGGTATTTTAGTTTTTGTTTGTTAATTTGCATTTTTTTAAATGTGTGCAGGCGCCAATCGGAGAGATGGTTAACAGTGGGGAGGGGAGGATGTGGAGGGGTGGCAGCCCCATCCACATTTGATAAAATTCTGCAAATCAGCTTAATTTGGACAATTTTGGGTAAATCATATCCTGGATCCACCACTAGTAAAACCATAATATTCTTTCAACAGTTAAATTTGAAATCTTGTGAATAAGTATTTTAGTAGCCATCACAACTTATGATAGGAGGTATTATCACTGGTTTAACAACCTTTGATCTTAACTTACATGGATAATCTTATGATAGTAAAATGCCCCCTGGATAAGCTGTCACATATCATCACTTGTTTCAAGCATGGTAGCTACCTTTGGGTTTAACCAAGATCGTGTGAACACCGTGTGTAATCCAGTAGATAACCTTATGATAGTAAGGTGCCTTATGGGCAAACCTTTCAGATATCATCATTGGTTTCAAGCATCAGTAGATGGTAGCTACCTTTGAATTTAAACAAGATCGTAAAATAATATGATTTTACTATCGTACGATAGTAAAATTCCTTTTGGCAAACTCTCAGATATTATCACTGGTTTTTAAAACAACCTTTGATCTTAACTAACGTCATGTGAACACCATGTGTAATCCAGTAGCCAGCAGGTCCTAGATAATCTTATGATAGTAAAATGCCCCCTGGATAAGCTGTCATATATCATCAGTGATTCAAGCATCTATCTCTGCTTCCAAGGAAATTGGTGATGTAGTACACAGAGAGCAATATATCGGATGAGTCGGATGAGACTGTCACGCTGTCTGGCAGCTAAATTGAATATTATATTTACTGGTGATATGGTGGTTTGGAGGTTTAGTGCATTGCAAGTTTTTTGATAGCACATTGGGCATGCTCTAAAAATATGGGGAAAAAGGACATTACTAATAATGAAAGAATTTGTATTTAAAGGTACCATATCAATATCTATTTTGTTGTTTATAATCTTTTTTAACAGTTTGTTGGTTTACATTTTACCTGGACATTTAACTTGTAATATGTGTCTGTTAAGTTGCATAATGTAAAAGGCAGGTTAACACTGTGATGACTTGTCATCAAAGGATTGTAATGGAAAAAAAAAATGGAAAGTAACCGATGGTAATGACAGTTCGTTGTGGCAAGTTGTGTCGGCGTTAACTGATGTTGAATATCAATGAATGGGGGGCCAATTCAAAATTGCAATCTGCAGGCCTCTGTTGCTTTTCGTTACTTAGTCGTCACAGTGTAAACGTAGCCTAAATATGCTCCTTTGGATAATGAATGCCTTCCTTTAGGGGTACACTATTGTAATTCCATTGCCTATCTATTTACATGTAAATAGGCCCTTACAAAAACGTCTGTATCTGGCTTATTAGCGATTCGAATGAGTCCATCTGCCATTGATCTTGAAGTTTAAGGTCGGTTCTTTCAAAAAATCTTGACAAAAATGGTGGTAGCCTGGCTCGTTTTCCCGCCCCGGTCACTCAAAAAACCCGATGTAGGTACCCAATAACGTCGTCTGCTCTAAAATTTCTTCAGCAGTGTTCCTAGGGGAGAGAAATTTACAAAATTTTAAATAAGCATGGAATGAAACCCTAAAGTCTTCATTTTTTCAACATTCCTTGATAAATAGTCTGTCTACACAATGAGCTACAATAAAAAGTCATATATCTTGGTTTTATACCCTTTCCGACCAATTATTGTAAGGTTCTATTCCACCTTTGTCAAATAAAAACACAGAAATTATACAGGGTGGGCCCGATGCAATCTTATTTAGGATAGTGCTACCTTAGAATCCACACCTACAAACTGAGTACTACTCGTTAGGTATTTTCCTTTTGTCAGATTGATAGACTATGTCTCTATCTATAGTGTTGTACTTTTCCAACCATTTTTATTTCAAGTTGTTTTTACTTTTCTTAGTACTGTTTGTTCATCCCCATATCAGTTTGCTATCTAATTTGATTTTTTTACTGTAACCTCTCAATTGAGCACAATCTTCCCAATCAATTGGACCCTTATCTTATTTTGTAGTCTTGTTATCCTTCATTATACTCCTAACTCAATACTGTTGTTGTAACAACTTTCACATTTGCTGCAATTGTTCACATTAAACAAAGTCTGGGAACCACTGCGTTCAGAATTGAGGACCCTAGAACCAGAAGGGGGTTAAGTCACATTGAGTACAAACTGAGAAAATGGCACAAACAACTTATCATTTGTGTTGTCTTGAATGGTATTGCTGTATCTCGCATTGACTCTTACGCATGCCCTGATCATCAAATTTCTACAACACTTGTACATAATGTAGAAATGAGAATTCTGTAGCATGAAATTGACACAACTCAATTTTCAAGTTTTTGTGACTTAACCCCCTTTTAGTTCTAGGGTCCTCAATTGGATGATGCAGACATCAAGAATGGCCGCAGCTGTTGTGTCGCCCTCTAGGTTAATCCAAAGTCACATAGTCTATTGATTTAACAGGTATCTGTGGTAATCTCTCACCCTTTGAACCGATCACGTAAGTTTTTGTTTCTCACCAAAACACATGAAAAATGTTGTGCCAACATTTGTCACTTGATACATTCACACAATTTTGTAGAGCAATGCCAAAAACATATCCAGACTGGATATAATGAAGTAGCAGGCAAACTTTGAATTTCTTTATTTTATTTTGCTGAGTTAACACTTCTTTGGCAGTATCATATACTATAATTCACAGGATCTCCAAATTAAAGCAATACTATAAGTGTTAAACATGAAGAGCTGCCCTGTCACCAATGAATTTTGAGTTTTGGGTTTATTTTTGGTAGGTATGAATACCCTCCAAACGATTTGGCTCAAAGATGATTACTTTTTCTGTTATGGTGATTTGTTGAGTTAAATTCAGGATCCCGAATTTAATTCCATAAGTATTAGTATAGGAAAGCATGCATGTGCTTTTTATACATTTTTTTGGTGGCAAAACAATTTTTTCACAAAATACACTTGAAAACGTTTTTAGATAGTCACATTCCATTTTGATCTAAATCTTTTAGTATTGCTTTAAATACAAAATCAGCCAGTCTTTGACAGAGCAGGTTGGTACACCAAAAAATCAAATTCCAAGAACAAAAAGAAATGAGGACGCTTAATATTTTGGGAAAAAATGTATCTGTTGTAAACGATTGTACAGGGTGAGTCAAAATGAAGCTGACTGAGATTCATGACTGCATAACAAAATAATAACTGATATTAGAATCCTCTGTGAAGCATCTTACAAATGTGCAGACTCTTCTGCTTACTTAAAAAAAAAGAATAAAGGAAATTAGTTATTCCTAAGAAGAGTTATGCCTGTTTTAACCAAGAAACAATTTTTCAAGCTGTCTGCATTAATTAAATTATTAAACCAATTACAAATGCAAAGTAAACATGTGATTAAGCTAAGTGATTACCTGTTTATGAAGACCCTTCGGGCCGGTTTTTACTTTTTCATGGGCAATAATATAATGGTGTGACAAGTATTCGCTCTTTAAACTTTTATCCAATAGATTCAAATGCATTTTCTAATAATAATGCAGATTTGATGATGGGAAATTGATAACTACTCCATATATTTTTGGGTTATTAATATGATCCCTATTGATCATATAAAATATATATTTTTCCTTCTCAAATATATTGAATAATTAGCTGGAGCGCAGTGACCTCTATATAGCATGATTAGTGGGTTTGTTTCACTAGTACAGTTTCTTGGTCTGTAACACAGACTATCAACTTTTGAGTAATTTGTTAATATCCCCAGGTTTAGTCAACTTCTGAGAAATTTGCTGTTAATATCCCCAGGTTTAACATCTTGATTTTAACAAAACGACATGATTTAGAAATTATTGTAACAAAAACTGAGAAATTTGTTGATCAGTAACATAGCAATCTTGATTTAACAGAAAAAAATGTATGCTTTGTAAATGATTATGCCAATTCTTGGTAAGTGATGTGCATACCGGTATCCAACAACATCTAACCTGCATAAAGCACTGGTGCAATGTAGATTCAGAAGCGAGGAATGGAAATTCTCTAGGTACCGATCAAGTCATGCTAAGAGGTCTACATTTAGCATGCACAATGTACCATAGGGAAATCATCGGCCCAGATGCATTAGAGATTCTTGGTCAATTTGCATAGGAGTGGGTAAACTTGGAGATAGAGCAGAGGACATGACTTCTGGGGTTGATTTTAGTGTTGGGTAATTATTGTAAGTAGGGTCCTTTGGCCTCCATTCTTCAATGTAGCTCCGGAAAAAAAATACCCTTAAGGCCAACAGCTTATTGATATTTTTATAATATAGTTCCATAATTTCACTAACCTTTATCAAAATTTTACCTTGAATTGATGTAGTTTCCAATTGAATGTCAATTGCTCATCTCTTAATAATTTTAAGACATGTTAAGGCTAATGAAACTCGATTCCCGGTTTCCCGTAACTTTTTTTTCTGACCATAATGAGGCAACATTTTCATTATTCATTATTCATTACTTTCTATTTTCTATTTATCACAAAAAACCCCATTATTTTCTGTGCGGTCATTTCAAAATAAAAAATGTTTGGTGGACACCTGGTTGGACAGTGGACATTGATTTGAAGTTGTTCCCCATGGAAGTTGCTATGTAACGAAAATAATGCTTTTTATGTATCTCAAACTGTATTCATTGAACCAAAACTGAGAAAAAGACCATTTTTAGCAAATAATGAATTTTTTCTTGAATCTGGTTCACAAAATGAGGGGGTAATTTCATAACGCGGGCGGGTGACGGGAAACCGGTTATCGAGTTTCATTAGCCCTAACCCTAACCCCACTGAATCTCACAATATCCCATTCCACAAAGTTAAGAAATTCGCCTAAGTCCAAATACGTCATAGACCCGAGTTAGCTATGGTCACGAAAACGCTGCCATGGCAGCGCCTACTCAGTGGCTTGACAGTGATAATGGGACCGGGAAGCGGGGGGTTCCGGGTTCGAATCCAGGGGGGAACCCATGATTTTTGACTTGCAAATTTCCTAGGAGATAGTTTTTAAACGAAGAAGTGGTCAAAAGTGTTAGGGTTAAGGTACAAATCAAATTTGCCAACACGTCTTGTCAAACAAACAAATGAAATATTGGGGGAGCCCTCTATTTGAGTGAGTGGTTCCTATAGAGGGTGCAAGATGGTATTGGTTACTTTGGGCCCCAAGTCTAGATTCAGGTAGAAGAATTCGGTCTATAGATAAATTTACAATATACAAAGTTGTCTTAATTATTTAATCCAGTTTATAAGCAGGTCTCTGGGTTCTACTACTATACTACAAAAATGTATACCGCGCCAAAAACCAAAAACAAATTTGTACTAAGGCGCATATAGACAAAGTCAACGAACAAAATATATACATGCGCAAAAACATCAGTCAGACAAGGAGTCAATGAAAGTTACAAATTGTATGCAGAGTTAAAAAGGTGCTGTTTCAGTGATTTCTTAAAAATGTCCATTGAAGGAGCAGATCTTATTTGTTCTGGTATAAGAAGGCCTAAAGAAAATATAAGGTTGTTACAAAATAACGTTGAAATAAAAACATACATTTTAAGATGTTGGTCAAAAATGGTTTATAGTAAAAACAGCATAAAATGGAGGAATGTGACTATCTAAAAGCGTTTTCGAGTGTATTTTCTGAAAATAATTGTTTTGCCAGCAAAAAATTGATAAAAAGCACATGTATGCTTTCCTATACTAATACATGTGGAATTAAATTTGGGATCCCGAATTTAATTCAACAAATGGCCAAAACAGGAAAAGTAAGCATCTTTGAGGGAAATCGTTTGGAGGGTATTCATATCAACCAAAAACAAACCCAATAAGCCCAAAACTCAAAAGTTATTGGTGGGAGGGACGCTTCATTTTTAACACTTTATAGTATTGCTT
Organism: Ophiothrix spiculata; assembly: GCA_000969725.1. Classification (NCBI taxonomy): domain Eukaryota; kingdom Metazoa; phylum Echinodermata; class Ophiuroidea; order Amphilepidida; family Ophiotrichidae; genus Ophiothrix; species Ophiothrix spiculata. Next base: position 33,042 of record JXSR01S004033.1, read on the forward strand.
TAACTTCCTATTTGAGAATTGATTCTATGCCTATGAGGACAATATTGCAAGACGTACATCATCCTGCCACTGATCCAGTGCTGCCAGCCATTTGTCTGACTGTCACTCCTGATTACAGGTAGCCAAGTGACTAATTGAGTGTTGACATATTGAATGCTCCCTCAGGATGGCAACACTGTGATTGACACTTTCTGGGCAAGTAATCAGGAAAGTACAAGTTCAAGAGCCAAAAAACAATAAGAAAACCCGCCTTCAAACAAATTTATTACTGTGAAGTTTATAATTATTATTATACTGCCCATGTATACAATAGGCAAAAAAATAATTGTTGTGTTGCTCTGAAATGGAATTTCTGGAAAATTAAGTTGGGCGGTCAGAAAATATTTTTTTCTAATATTCTTATTTTAAAAAGCATCCAACGTACCAAATTTCCACTATTTTCAAATATTTTCTCAAAAAAACACTCAATCTAAAAAAAAAATTGAAGCTTTACCAACCCTAATATTTTCTTCTTAAATTTGACTAGGATCGGTCGCTGAGAGAACACTTTTTTGCCTAATAACAAACATGAAGGACCACAAGGAGATATGAGACTCTTTGCTAGTTCTCTCGTACCCGATAGTGGGTCGATAGAGATATAATAAAAGTCTGTCGATGCATGGATGTAACAGTAACAGCCATGCTAAGGAAATCTCTTGGCCTTTTCGCCTTTTCTTACTGTTAATTATAGCGCTCGGGCCTTTGACACTGCTTTTGTTGATCATCAGAAATTATATGTTTAATACGTAACTGTGTAAAATTAACTATTGTTACCATAATTAGACACATTTTCATATATAGGCCTATCTCCTAAACGGAACATTACTCAGCTGTGAAATTTCACATAGGTTATGAGAAAAATATGAGCAATATTTTGGTACCAAAATGTCAAAGTTTTTAAAAAAAAGTTGGTGCAATCAGACCATGCATGCTCCTTTACTAAATGAAACATCAAGTCAAAGGTACACAGCTTTACTGAATCCTGAAAGATCTCCTAATTTGTAACAAATATTTTTGAAATTGGATCTTAAAATCCCAGCCATCCTTTTCAACAGGACTTATTTGTATCAATAAAACCAATTGCCTGATTTCCTTGCGATTTCCCTGATGTGATTTCACATCAATGCCAGTATAAATAGAGACAATGTGACAAATGAATTATGGCATCCTGTGTCTATACAAAGGAGGTTTTCAGAATATCCCACAATGCATTATTCTGATACACCTAGATATATAATAGGCAATAATGGTTTTCTGGACAAGGGGCTCTTAGGAATTTGAGAATTCCATTGAATAGTACTCATTCATATCTTTCCAGGGATGTGTTTCTTTTCACAATAGCCCAGTGTTTACCCACATAATTGCTGACACCTCAAAAACGTCAGAAACCTGTACAGAAGTATAGGAGTTGAATTGGATTTGCAGGTATATTGTACAATGTTGCATTGCATCGTGTGATATTGTGAAAACCTCCTCTGGTGTCTGTACTAATAAGGTGAGCTGCTGGATGCACTAAATTGGTTTACACTTTATTTTATTCTACATTCCTAATTTTTTTACTTCAAGCAATATATTGCAGGCCGCATCCCAAAGTTTTTTTAAAGAGTATAAAGTACAAAACACAGGTGCGTAGCCAGGATTGCGAACCCCGGCGGGGTGCGCATTTAATCCTATTCCACAACAGCGACGGGTCCAGTGGCTGCTAGGGGGACTTGCCTATATTGGACGGGTCGCCAAATGTATTACCAGTAACCACTGCGCCCTTTTTTCGTTGTTTTTCATTGTTTTTATTTCTTTTTTCTTTATCCCATTTTTTTTTGTTATAGACCCCTTGGTTGCATGCGCCCCTTCTGCACCCCCTGGCTACACCAATGAAACATCAGTTACAACAACCAGTTGCTCTTGACCTGATAGAAAGCCACTGTAGTGAACCAGAAATCAGTAGCTGTTTTTCTTTGGTCACTTTATTAGCATTCGAATACTGCTCTCACATACTTGGAAAAATGTTGATTCTGTACTGACACCCTCAGACCCCGCTAGTTGACTGAACTCCCCTTAAAACACACAGGGGGCCAATTGCTATTTATGGTCCAAATTTGGTCCAGATAGGGTCAAAGGTTCTGGAGTTATAGCTGTGACTTTGAAATGACCTGGGATGACCTAAGGTTGACTTTTTTGACAATTTCAAAATATGACCTCTGCATGAGCTTTCACCTTTAATGACCTAAAAATGCTATTCAAGGTCCAAATTTGATCCGGGCAGGGTTGCAGGTTATGGAGTTATAACTATATGGCCATGATTTTGAAATGACCTGAGATGACTTTAGGTTAAAGCAATACTATAAAGTGTTAGAAATGAAGCGCCCCCTGTCACCCATGACTTTTCATTTTTTTTTTTGTTTATTGGGTTTGTTTTTGGTAGATATGAATACCCTCCAAACGATTCGGCTCAAAGATGCTTACTTTTTCTGTTATGGCCATTTGTTGAATTAAATTCAGGATCCTGAATTGAATTCCACATGTATTAGTATAGAAAGTATTCATATGCTTTTTATCCATTTTTGGTGGTAAAACAATTTTTTTCACAAAATACACTTGAAAACGTTTTTAGATAGTCACATTCCTCCATTTTATGCTGTTTTTACTGTAAACTATTTTTGATCAAAATCTTATAGTATTGCTTTGATGTTTTAGACAATTTTATGATTTTACCTGTAGATGATCTTTGATCTTGGATGACCTTACACATACCCCCTTAGAACACTCAGGGGGACAAATGCTAATCATGGTCCAAGTTTGGTCCATGTAGGATCCAAGTTTCTGCAGTTAAATCTGTGACCTTGAAAGTGACCTGGGATGACCTTAAGTCAACTCGCCTGTCAATTTTAAGCCTTGACCTCAAAATAATTTTGGTGACCTTTGACCTCGGATGACCTTGACCGGACCCCTTCGAATACTAAGGGACCAATTGCTATACATGGTCCAAGTTTGGTCCAGAGTTGGAGTTTTATAAACTGACATACAAACATACATACGTTGACCATCCCATGAATAATTTTGTGGTGCTCATCCAAAATGCAGAGATTTTGCTTTGATCAAATTGATTGGTGGTTCAAAATTAGGAAGTAAAATAAATAATAATAATAATGGCATTTATATAGCGCCTTTTGACCGAATAGGAAACAAAGCGCTCGTGATTCGCTGCAGGTAGATCGTCACAACCATTTCACTTCACTTAGAAGTGCTTCCGAAGAGCACATTTTATCGGTACTTCGGTTATAATATTCACCCTTTGTGCAGCTTCCCATAACCTGGGTGGGGCAGACTCAGATGGACGAATCAAGTGACAATTTTAGATGCAGGAGGAAGACCAGAGTACCTGGAGAAAAACCTGCAGAAGCGAGCATGGACTGAAAACCAAATGCACATAAAGCGCCGGGAGCGGGACTCGAACCCGGGACCTCATTGGTGCAAGGCGAGGGAAGTAACGCTGCGCCAACCCGCTTCCCCTTAGTTTGAACTAGACAACAACCTTTCTGATGTCATACCGCTATTAATTGATGTTGTTCAATTATGTAGATCAAGTGTGAAAATGCAAATGGGAATTGGTAAGTTCTACCTAGGTAGTTTTAAACAGGGCATTTGTGACAGTAGCAATTATTTGCAATATCATCACCTCATAATTCGCCTCATTAAAGTTCGATCTGCTCATTCCTGTTTGGTGTCTGGCCAAGTCACATATGTGACCCGTCATATTGAAAGGTACCTTAAGGTCGGCAAAATCAAAATTGATTTTTGGGTCTCATCTAAAAGCTGAGATTTTAAGCTTTAAAATGACTCCTTGGTTTTGGTTATTGGATGTTCGGTTGCGAGGTTACACCCAAATTGGTAAAAGGCATCGGGCTGATTCGGAAAACTATAGTTCTGAGAAAATCGAGTTTAAAGTTTTTGTACTTAGTAAATCTTGAATGGAGAGAGGATTTTTAGCTTGGTTTTTAATACACTTTTCTTATGTTTTGGATGTTGGAACCTGATAAATATGATAGAATACACTTCAATGATAA